>DVZL01000803.1:0-20642 GCA_018236625.1 Lasaia peninsularis
CAGTAGTTTTTGAGCCTATTCAATACAAACATACAAAAATACAAAGGTTTCCTCTTTATAATATTAGTATAGATTATTTACAAATAACAGATTCGGCCATGAATCAAAATAAATGATACACCCAGCTCGACACACTTATAAAGTTTGCAATTTGCCATTTTTTATTCAGTGTATTATTAATAGCGTGTTATATTAGTTCGAGTTCATCATTAATCAATCAAATCACGAAATTAAACACTGGTTTGTTCATTCATTATCTTCATTCTTTCAATTTAGTTATTTATTTTTTCCTTCAATTAATTCTTTAATTTTAAAAAGTTTATAATATCTCATTAATTACATAATCTACAAAGTATCGTATAATATATGCCAATAACTAATAGAAGTATTTTTAAATACCTAATACAAAAATAGATAATGTAGATTCTACTAACGAATAAAAATTGATAAATTTTGTAATTTGGAAGCAAATATAAATTATCTTTGTAATAAAATTGATAGAGTTGTGTATTATGTATTGAGAAGAATAAGAGAAGTCGCAGGCTTGAATGCATCTCTCTTAGCTTAAAGTAAAAGTTAAAGTATTTAAATTTAGCCGAATTTATTAGCATTTTTAGGGTCCAAAAGAAATGTATCGAGCAATATGTAGTGTCAATCAGTTATATTCGGGTAGGTAGGTCACTTTTTAAGTTAGGTACTCAAAATTTTACTTTTACCTTGTTTACATAATTATGTGTATTTATAAAAAAAATATTTGTTTAAAAGAAATGCTAAAATGTTTGGAATTTCACATTTTAGAAATAGTGAGAGACTGTATGTGCCTCATCAAAAACTTAAGATTTATAAAAATAATGTAGGTATATCGCATGTCTATTGATATATAGGTTTTATTGAATATTATATTACACTTTTTTTACTTACGCTTTCTACACACATATGCGGTAAATAAATAATTTACATTTCATTTCATTTCAAAATACTAAATATAAAGGAAATGTCAATAGGGACTGCAGACAGAAGAAACTTCATTAAAATACTAAAGTAAAACTTTTAAAAGTAGTGAACGTTTTTAAAGTTTCAGTGAATAAAAAAAAATACCTGCCATCCCTACTAATATACAGGCAGAGGACAGGCATTTTTCCAGGTCTGGATGTTAATAAAATTTGTACTAGTATCTATTTAAATGTATCTTTGTATAACTATCGTTGCTTATATTAGGATTGGATCAATTTGTAACATTTGTCCTGAGATGTTTCATTTATTTACTTATTTAATCTAACGTATTATAAAAATCTCTTATTCATGTCTCTTAGTCATAATTTTCAAAGAATTGTGGTTAATTCTTTACATAGTTTTTTTGTTTACTTTACTCTTTTTTAGTTTTTTATGCCAAAATCGTGCAAAAAATATATTTACGTTAATTTTCGTCCAATCAACAAATACACGGTACAAGAAAGAGTTCTTAAAAACGCTGTATTTTTTTTTATTATTTTTTTAAATAAATCCTATTCCATCTTAAAATGATTCATTAACATATTTATAGAAAGCAGCTTGAGTGCATCTTAATGGTTTTATTCCTTTACAAAGTATAATAAAAGAACTTTTAATAGGGTATACTTACTCATGATATATTAGGGATTAGCATTCAACAAAATATACATGTATTTGAAGGTGAGCTTGTATTCTTGACGGCCCCCAATGATGTCATCTCGCTGCGGTCGTTTCATCTCATTTCTACGAACTTCTAAGCTCAGGTTTATTACGTTTATACAAAAATCTTTGCCCTTCATTAGTCAAAATGTAACCAGTTTTTAAGTTATCTTTTTGTTTGCAGCGCAGACACAAATCGCGTATCTCGATGCGCAACAATTATGTCTATAACAAAGACCGTTTTAGCAAAAAATATTTTAGTTTGTCTAGTCTATAACTAACTAACTGTCCCGGCGGGACAGTCCCGGCGAGCTTCATACCGTCCGGTACTTTCATATATATTTTTTTTGATTATTTTTTTTCTTAATCCACCGCATTTGTAAAAGTCCGTAAGACGTTCACATTTCGAAAAAAAAACAGTATTTTTATTGTTTATTATTCGTTTCCTGACACAAACATTTCCAAAAACACAGAAATCGTAACTTTTTTACTATGGTTCAATATAGTGTTTGTTTTTAGTTTTTTGTTTACTTAATTATTTTATTTTTTATCAATTTTATTTGCTGCTATAGTATGGAAACTTTTTCAGGGGTTTATAATAATTGTTTTTCTTTTTAATTACTAGTACATATCTCTAACGATTTACAAACGCTGTCAAGTAATATTTCTTCTAAATTTATAATTTTTTTGTTCAATATCATTCCGACCGGGAAAACGTTAATTACATTTTTCTGATCTTTAATATCTATATACCCTTTCTAAGCTAATGACCGAATTGTAAATGTTTATCAGCAATAAGCGTAATGTCTGATAACACTGTCTAGCAACCCTGAACCACTATCAAGCAGATGCACATAATAAGTCCAGATAACCCATTTTAACCGTCCGCATCGATGACAACACAGTTACTACTTCCATCGAAATTGAAAGTTGAAATTATTCAAACTGTTCACTGTCACACTGAGTCTGATGTAACGTGTATTTATATCGCGGCACACGTGCACACATAGTGCACCTGTGGTTATGACTGTTCGATGTAAAAGCTTCAATAAGTGCAGCGGACTTCCAATCATTGTAAAGTGTATTCCAGATTTAACGCTAATTGAAACAAGCCGGTATGGTCTATTGAAATAAACTGTGTGTTTCATAACAAGTATTACCCTGATGGAGGTTTTACTATAATAAAGTTTGCAGAATGTTTAGTGTGTACTTTAATAATTACACATTAGTGTTATGTTAAAGTACACATTATGTTTTTCTGAGGAGAATACTGGTTTAGAAAAATATAAACAGGTACGATGAGCGTAATTGTTTTTTTTTGTGTTAATAGTTTAACTTAGAATACTGAGAACATTAGGATTCATTAGCAGCAATACATATCATATAATTATCGTTAAACTGGACAGGTCGAGATCTGCCGGGCAGATCGTGATACACCGGCAATCGGCATATCGTAATTTTCCTCTTTATAGCTCGCTCATAGTATATATTTTACTTTATTTTTTATTATAGTTGGGTAAACCGTTCAGTTGGATATCAAAATATAAGTAAATAAAATAATGCAATATAATACCTAATATATATAACTTGACCTGTAGCCGGCTACCCTACCCTCCAAACCGGAATATGACAATGTCGTTATGACGGCAGGAATAGGTGGGGTGCTGGATCCCTACTCGGGCGAGTTGCTGCACAGCACTCTACCACCAGTGGTCTTGTTGGAAATGACCAAGATAACCTATGGTCGCCTCTTACGAGCTGCCTGGTAAGGAGGCAGATGGTCTATTCTACACAGAGGACCCGAACCAACACGGGGAATATTTGTTGTTGTCGTTTCAGTTTTCTATATACTTTTGGAAACATAAAAACGGGTCCAAATGACAAAACTATACCTACATAATATAATGACTGTAGAATGGAATAGAATATCGTTTATTGTATCAACAGGGTTATAGTTTATGTAAAGGTTTATAATTAGTACAGTAGTAGTAGTAGTTTCCTCAATGGGAGACCATAAAATGGCATATAATTGATGTACACATAAAGCAAAAATGTTGGACCAGATTATTTTAATTTTATGGTCGCTGTTTTTCATAACTACCAATATTAAGTCAAAATATCAAGTCCTCTTGTATAAGTTTATCAGGCATTCTACTCTTTAAGAACACTACTATAGGGAGCACTGATAGTATGGCAGCAGGAATAAATAAGGCGGTGGTATCGTTCCCAGCGAATCGTCATAAAACTCTACCTAGTAAAACGTTTATTAAACTTTAGTAACACATTTATTAAACTACTTTGTACTGGTGCCAATTATATACTTGCTGTTATATAATATGTCGCGTCTGCGCTAACCGTTTATTTTCAACGGATGAAACGAAGGAAGATTTTAATTTGACTGTTTTTTTTTATTTTGATACCTCAAAAATTTTCACCAATATTTGTGATTTTTCCATTTGTTTGTTCCAGTTCTGACATCATAATAAAGTTAATTCGGTTTCTAGCAGTCCTATATACATTCTATTCATACGCAGCCTACCTCATAAAATGTTATTTCGATACGAATATTTACAGAGTAAAGACAGTATTTTACGAGCATTAAGTTTTTATAATGCAGTAAAAAATCTTGCCCTTGATAAAAATTTATGTTAATACTTGAAAATGTCTCCAAAAATTTATTTTTATGTAGTTACGTACGAGTAAACAAATATTAACTTTTGTTTTGTAATGTGTTATGAAATAACGGTGGCGACTATCAAATAAAAATTTAATTTGTACAAACTCACTGACAGTTCTAGATATTAAAAAGCACGTGCTATAAACAAAAAAGAATCCCTCTTCAGAGCTGTTTTATTTGTTTACGATAAAGTATATCCGGCTATTATCAAATCATAAAAATTATGTATGACATAAAGATAGACTTCAGAGTTCAAGGCATCTTTTATTCCGAAGATTTATCTGTTTGTTTCAGTGTTTCAGCACATTACTTAAGTAGATACTTTATTGTTACGAGTTTTTGAACTAAAATAGGAAAATAATACATATAAAATTATAAAGTAAATATTGTAAGCAAAAATTATGGAAATTTTGATATCTATTCTATACCACGAGAGAGAAGACGTAATTTAACATTAAGTACGCTAATACTGAATAAAATTAGTAGACCAACTTTTATCATATTTTCTTTTAAAAATGCTTTTTATATTTTATAAATAATAAATAAATAAATATTACAGGACAATTCACACAAATTGATCTAACCCCAAAGTAAGCAAATTATATGCTTGTGTTTTGGGTGTTAGACAACGATACTAATACATAGAAATACTTAAATAGATACCAGGATAAATATAATAAACACCCAGACTCGGAAATACAGACATCTATGTTCATCACACAAATGTCTGTTCCAGTCGGGAATCGCACCCGAGCCTCGCAGTTAGTCGATGCGGTTAGGCATGTACGCTAGCCACTTGACCAACGAGGCGGTCTAATATATAATATAATATGATAACAGAACGGAATAAGAATTATCCTATATGCAATTTTTAAGCAAATTGCTACAGCCGTTTTTGAATCATAAAGTTAACAAGATGCATATACCAAAACAATATCTTTTAGAATTTTTGTCTCTCTGTCTGCCTGTCTGTCTGTCTGTCTGCCTGTGTGTCTGTCTGTCTGTTTGTGCCCGCTAATCTATAAAACGAGTGGACCGATTTTGACGGGACTTTCATAGGCAGATTGCTGATGTAATAAGTAACAGCGTAGCCTACTTTTGTTATAGAATTATAATTTAGAAATGCATAAAATAAAATAATAAATTAAAAACACGGACGAAGTCGCGGGCTTGGCTAGTTTCATATATAAAATCGGTTAATTAATTACTTATACCACGCAAGCCTTTACTTAAAACATTATGCGAATAAATTAAGTCTTCATAACCATCGAAAATGGAACATTCGAGAAATTATTTTAAAGCACTTGCGTATCTTGATATTTTATCATGATAGGCATCACTCCTGAAACATAAATCATTTATTATGAAAAATGCGTAGTACATCTTTAATCTTTAGATAAGGATCTGGCTCATATGCAAAGATTCGGGTTTCTGGACGGGCAAAAAACTCTTTAAAACTCATTACATCACCGTTATGGGCCGATAAGAGCGTGAAATTTCGGTAATTGGTAATACTGTGGCAGATATACAAAACTTTATACAATATAATCTTACGAAGCTATAAAATAAATATACTTTCAGCTCGCGTCCTCATATTTTTGAAATCCCATTATTTATGTGTGGTTTATTAAAAAAAGCGGCCAAACGCAAGTTGGATTCATGCACAAATGGTTCCGTTACATTATCTGTAAAAACGGTAAAAAAAATCATGCATATAATAATAATAATTTAATAATTTATTTTAGAAAAAAGTTTGCATCAAACATTGAGGGCTAGAGTTATTCTTTTAGGCATAAAATGCCTGTGCCAGAAATAAATAAATATTTGAAAGAGACTCCCTTCAAATATTTATTTTATTCTATTTTTTATTAATTGTTCCTATAGCGGCAACTGAAAAAGATTATTTTTGAAAATTTAAATTTTCAATGATTCATGAGATATAGCCTGGTGACAGATGGACAGGCAGATGGTCTTAGTAATTAACAGGTTTCTAGTAGTGATTAGATTTTAGAAATACCGAAAAATCAGGATTCAAATATTTTAGTGATATTTTGCTTGCGCGATTCATTTTTAAGCATCATGATCATCTATTTACATTGATGAAACTAAATTATAAATATCCTATTTGAGTCGCGTATTATACCACGATACCACGATCTATTGGCTGTCGGAAAATAGATGGACAAAAATCCTTCCCTTACATTTTTGCTTTATAGTATTTTTTTAGTTTTCGTTGTTATAGCGACAAAAGCAATAGGTCGTCTGTGAAAAGTCTAACTATGTGACTTTCGCAATGCGTGAAAAACAGTCTGGTGACGGACAAGCAGATTGACAAACAGAAAAATATACAGACGGACAGCGGTATCTTGGTAATCGTATAGTGATACTAACACTCCACTATACGATCACCAAGATACCGCTGTCCGTATGTATGTCTGTCTATTTTTTATCCTTTGAGTACGGTACCCTAAAAGCATGAGGGTTCTTTAATTTCATTTTGTTGATACGTGTCGCATTGGTATTCCAGTAAATCATTGTTGGACGTCACTGTCCATTACGGTATAATCAATCATACTTCGGGTTTCAATCTGCGTGCGCGTCGTTTTTGACCGAGTAAGCCTTTCGACGCGGGTGCAATCAATATGGCTGATTGTGCGATAAGGCCCGCTCGCGCCGACATCTCGCGGCCCGGAGAGGCCCATCTCATATCGCCATCGGCCACAGCCGACCAGACGACTTTATTACAACTTTATGACAATATTTATAGCTACAACTAGGTATACTACGTTCGCGTAAAGAATTCTTACAGATATCCTGTTAGAATTTATACTTTCCAACGTCGGCATTTGGTGGAATTCCATTGTATATATTTTTTTCAAAACACACAATTTTACTATTTTACAATTTTTTTTTACTTTATCCAAAATAAAGACAAATAAATTTAAATAATTTTACATATCGTTCAATGTTAGCCAATTACTGAGGGTCGTATAAAAATTAAAAAAAATATTGTGAAATAGTATAAGTGTGTGTTTTGAAGGAGAAATATACCCTGTTGTTATATTAGAAATATAAGGATTATTGTTAGAACTCAAATCTTAATTAATAGAATGACTTCAACTAGTTAGCCTGAACATGAATTTCTGATTATAAGTTAAAAATATATTTTATTCACAAACAGAGAAGAACAATATTAACACCTCGGGCAATAGTCACGAAAGCCCCAGATCACATCGCACCTTTGGGAACAAAAGGTCACTTCTGAATTTTTTTCCAAAAACGAGTTAAATATACAGAAAAAACCGCGATAGTCGACTCTATATACTCACCAAAAACGGTGACAATCGCATGAATGATATAGTTTTGCAGGAGGAGAGGACGTTTTGTTTTTTAGCTTTTTTGGTCAATTTACTTGAAACGTAACGTCTCATCCTGTCAGTAGTGTTTTGACAGCCAAAGTGCAACATTGCGCATTCGTGAAGGAGCGACACTATGGTAAGTAGTGACTTATTTGTTTACTTATTTCTTACAATAAAAACGTCACTTCTAAATAAGAATGACGTTCTTTTCACCAAATTTTGGTATTTATTCGCTAAAAACATAACGTCACTTCCGTTCATAAGTGATGTTTTAGCACAAAATTTTCCATTTGATTGGAACCAAAACGTTACTTCTGTTTAAAAGTGACATTATATTTGTAAAGATTCTTATTCACAATAAGTTATATTTCTATTTACTGTTAAGACCAATCGCTTAGAGCTAATGTATTGAGTAATTATTTTGTTTTGTGTTGCAGATTTATGATTAACTTGTATTATTATGCGACTAATAAACTGCAAATAAATTCTATCTAACATAAATATCTTATTCGAGGGCATACTCAAAGTGTGGCTGTTATAGAGAAAGCGAAAGAGAATGGGCTAAAAAATCTGGCTCAATTTACGTCCCAGCTCAGTATTATCCAGTAATAATGTCGGCAAAAGAGACAGGTAATCCTTTCTAGCTGAAATTTACTAAAGACTACTAGATGTTTATTACTACAAAACTTCATACGAGGGCAACTGGATTGAATGGATCTGGACTGGATCAAACTGTATCAAATCATAGTCAATAGTTATCAAGCACGAAGCTCAAAAGTTCTACAACCTTACGATGTTAAGGCTTATGACAGTAAAAACCTTTAGCTGCCCAAAAGAAGGCAGATATTCAAACTTAAGTAACACCAACATCATACTGAAAGTTTACGAGACTGTTTACAACACAATATTTTATTTTTTATAATTTACAATTAAAGATTTTGTTGCTGATTTTCAGTATAATTTGGTTACTAACATTTTTAGTGTTCCTAATTAGATAGTAAAGTCTAAATACGATGCTATGAAAAATGTTAAATGTTTCTATAAGAAATTATATTATATAAAGATGTTTCAGTATTAGTGTTAGTTGTGGGACTGTTTAATATTGTTATGTCAATTAGAGAATTTATCTTTTAAAAGAAAATTGTAAGATTTTGTTTACCATAGAAACTCATTAGTGTTTGTAATTAATGCCAAACAAGACTATTTTATATTATATTGAAATATTAGAATTTATGTGCCATGCACCTAAGACATGTCTTTACAATATTGTTTTGATTACATTATTAAAATATATTAAGTACAATTTTAACTTTTATAAAGAATTTTAGCTAAATCCTTCTTATACAGCATGCTTCTGTCATGTATTTGTAATGTATTATGATTATATTTTTGATATCTATTCAGTCATTAAGGTTTTATCAGTTAAACAATAACTTGGAAGTTTATTTCTGTGTACCATTATTTAATTTTGTGCCATTTCTTTTAATTTTTAGTAAATAAAATATGAAAATGCCACTTATTTTATTTAATAACCTTCCATTTTATCGATTCTTCTTTTTATTTTTACCATTTTTAGCCTGTATTGGTTTCAAATCAAATACAGTCATACTTAGATTAAACGTAAACCGTCCTTATCCGTAAAAATACATACTTTTATAAATTTATGATTTTTTTTCAAAAGGTCACTTTGGTAATATAGTGCTTAGCGATTTGTAACAAAAAGACACTTTTGGTACTCTTTCCCCAGTTTATGGCTTGTATCTCTGAAACCCCTTCTTATATTTATTTTTCAAAAATTCACAATTGTCCGTAAACAACTATTGATTTAAGACTATAAAAATCTTAATACCTTCAAATAGCAAAAAATTATTAAAAAAAAGTCCAAAAAAAATTTAAAATGCTCGTCCTGTAAAGTTGGAAAACACGCAGAAGTGACACTCTGTTCCCAAAGGTACGATATGTAATTCTGTCTAACCCTTCTAGGATATGGTTGTGATAGTATTTATGTAGCCAATTGTGTTTGTTTTATATGTTCTTAAATTGTAAACCAGTGAAGGGTTTTTCTTAAGCCATATTGATGAGACAATCCTATTAGTTGAATAGTCTAGAAATTTAAATTTCTGAATTGTTGACCAAGTGCAGTTACTTGAATTAGGCGGACAGAGTTTTGTTCAAACTTGTCTCAATTAGCTTACCTATTGCTGAAGTCCGCAACATTATTTAGTGCTTGCCATGTCTTGCGTGTCTTATTTTAATTAGGAGGCTGGTATCTTGGTTATCCATGTAGGACCTGTCACCATCAGAAAATCCATCTACTTTGTTTTTTTTCAAAAAATTATAATTTCAAAATTTTATCGTTTTTCAGCAAGACAGAAGATTGGCGATATCCTGGAACCTTGGATTCCAGTGCGTTAGATTGAACTTTATGCATAAATGAATAATTTAGTCAAATAAAATGTAAGTTATTGTTCAGTCATATAGTTTTATTAATCACTTCACAATCTTATATCAATTTCCGTAGTATTATTATAAACAGTAAAAATATTTGTCTGTACATTTAGTGTTTTTGACTGAAATGGATAGAGGGACTTTTAAAAAAAAATAGCAAAAAATTTTCTTGTGTCTGTATGTATGAATTTGCTAAAACCTTCTAATTTTTTTTTCAAGAACTAAATTGAGATACGTCGTTCGACATTTAAAATTGATGGCTACAATGATACTCATACGAAGACAAGGCTGAATAGCGATGCAACCTCTTTGGTCAATGGGCTAAATGCATGTTTATTACCAGTATAATGGTTAGATGTACGCGAACTTTTTGAAAGCGTGATTTGTTCTTTTTTTAAATTACTTATAGCCCTAGGGCTTTTCTAGTTACTTTATCACGCTAGAGCGTTAATTGCTTATCTACAAGCCCGACTTGAGTGAGGGTAATGACGACCTGCTTAACAGGCCTGATGTAAAATATAATAGTAGTATAGGAACTTGCCGATGCCGAATCGTTACTTTCCACACCCGAAATAAATAAAGCTCGGCCAATTATGTAATCTATTTGCTGACTGCGATTCATGTTGAACTAAAAGTTTTAATTTTTTTTAAATGTGTCACTCGAAAAACAAAAACATAAATTAGCTTGAAAATAATAGTTTTAATAGATAGCAAATGTCGTATCACTCAAAAGAATCCTAAGGAAATGCGCGAGAGCGAGGACGAGGGTTACCTTAGCGACAGTGGCACTACAAGTGATCGATAAAACCGTTACCATCCAACATACTACTAGGTATGGTTCACGGCGGGGACAAGCGACAACACGTCAAGTGTTTGTTAGGGCTAAGCACATTTAAAATTAAATAATTATTTCACTAATAAGTATCCAAGTAACACAATTTATAAATAAAACGGCAGGTAAAAAGTTCCAAGCGCCAACTGTTATCTTTTTTTCGGCAAGTAAAAGTTACTATATCGAATCTTTTGCGTGATTACGGTTTGTAAAAAATTACTTAACAGAAATAATATCCTAAAGATTTGTTTACCTATATATGGAAATAAATGAATTTCAGGTAAAATTTCTCAAGTACGTATTTGATTCCAACAATAGAAAGGCAGAAATTACTTACTGCAGTGTGGATTAAAATCGTGTATAGGCTAAAACTACCAAGTGAAAAAAACAAGTAAATAGTACCAAATACCTACTTTTTTAAAAAGTGTCAAAATGTTGTCGCTTGGTCGACGAAAACAAGAAAAATACTCGTTGTTACGGAGTTCCTAAGCGACATCAAAAGTGCTCGTAGAGACATGGGACTAATACTAATCGATAGAGAAAAATTCGTTGATTCCGAATATATAAAAAACTCATTTTGACCCCTAGTGTCGCTTGGTAACTTTTTTCATTCCACCGTCGATATATTTTTTATTTCTTAAACCGCTTCCTCCTATGACTTAAATCAATTCATAAATCACATAGTCACGAAACTGGAACGTGTATGTATGGTTTAATGTCCTTATATTAAGAACGTGTTCGTAATAGACAAAAAGTTCGCATAAGTGATTTCAACTCCATGTATCCCGACTAAGATTATACTTATCTCATTAGGATCTCGGGATTTGGTACTGGGAGTGTGTGGTCCTCGTTCAAAGCGACGTGACAGCTTTTACTATACACTATCAGTGCCCTAGACTTTGTTCGTGTTTATATTTAAATATTTTATTTTATATACTTCTAAACTAAAATTCTTAATTAAAAGTGGCCTAAGCAGTTCCTTATTAAATTAGCTGTCAGTGAAAATCCTGTCAAAATTGATCCAGCTATTTCAGAGATTAGCGGGTACAAACAGACAGACAAATAGACAGACAGACAGACAGACAAAAATTCTAAAGAATACTGTTTTGGTGATACATTCACTCGTTTGGTGATACCTTGTAAACATACATAATATGCATTTAGTAAAAAGGGGTTATTTTAATATTATATAGGGGCATTCCAACTTTATTTATTTGTATAGATATAATTGCACCAACTTTTTAGGGTTCCGTACCCATACGGTAAAAACAGAACCCCAATACTGAGACTCTATTCTCCGTCTTTCACCAGGCTGTGTGTCATTATCTGTGATAGCCAGAAAGTTGATATTTACACATATTATGTATATCTGTTGCTGCTATAATGACTATAACTAAAAACAAAAAAGAATAATTATTTAAAGGGATTTCCCACACAACAAACGTGAGTCTTTTTTCCGTTTTTGCAGATGATACGGAACCTTTAGTTTATTATGAAGAATGGATATCGTTTGTCGATTGTAGGTGGCAAGTCGGTCGCTATATCGGGCACATATTCAATCTCAGGTAGGTAACTTTTGATTTCTTAAATAAACTGAAGAAACTTATAAGCTAAACAATAAACTGTCTTCACCGGGAATCGAACGCTCCACCACAGAGCCAGACTAAACTTTATTAAACTGTCATTATTAACCCTTAAAATGATTATCAGATTATTTGTTACCAAAACTAACAAAACGATAAGAACAATAAAACGATGAATGTTCAAAAGCCAAATCAATAATACCATAACATGTTTGGAAAACTAACCCTTCTCATGCTGACAGCAAATAAATAAAGCTTGTCAGCGGCCACGCGAAATAAACTCAATTTTCCTCAAGAACGACGCCGCAAAATCTCTCAACATTTCCCCAAATATCGTCCCACGTCCCGTTACGTACAGGCCTACGTGTTCACATCGTAGGGGTACCGTAGACCCCGTATGGGTTGTCGTGTGCGTGCAACAGGTGGCCGCCCGTAGGGTTAAATGGTGTACTGCTACCAACATAAATTTGCTCTGTTAATTTTCTTTTTTTGTCTATGTCCGAAAATATTGTCTTTTGAACATTATGAGCATTTATTTTTAGGATACCGTACCCAAAGGGTCTGTATTTCATGAACCATGTTGGATAGAGAGTTGAAATATTCACAAATAAGCTTTTAGTTTTGGGGCTATGACAACAAATACCAAAACAGAATAAAAGCGAAAATTAAATAGGGGTTTCCATACAACAAACGTGATTTTATTGTCGTTTTTACAGGTGGTAAAGTCCAACTCGCGCTTGTACGTATTTCTTGATAATAATAAACATATATACACGTTATTAAAACTTAAGATGACTATTAATATGGTCAATATATTTATTTATAATGGTTTAAATATTTTGTAATGATCTGTTTTTTTGGGCACTAGAATTGTTTGAAGTTTATCTTTCGTCATATTTCATTTTATTTTTAAAAGAACTGCGAGTAATACCAGAGATAAAAAATAAAATATGTACATAGGATAGATTATATTATAAACATTTTGAAGTTAGTAACAGTTGTAATTTTCTAAAACTACTCACCTTGTCATATAATAATCTTTAGAACGTGTGCAACCTTTAACTATCGCCCTTCTGCTATTTACTAATTAAGAAGGTAAGATAAACTTACTTCAACAAAATATGTCGTTATGTTCATAGGAATATATGAATGATCACATTTAAGATTCTAATAAGTAAAAAAAGACATTACAAGTAATATAATCTTTTGCTACCCTTCTCCCGCTATGCTGAAAGAAATAGCCATTTTCTAAATTTTTCGAGCAGAAAAATAATACATATATACGCTGGGCTATAAAAAAAGTCCTAGATCACATAATTTAGTACTTCGAACTTCAGTACAAGTAAAAATATAAATAACACTAGTAAAACAAGACAAATAATATTATTGTACGAAATGAAATTAAATAAAAAAAATATTTTCCAAATATGTGTGTTAAAAAGTTGTTAATTTTAAATAAAGTTTATTTTACCGATGCATTCTGCCACAATTTAGTATGCAAATATTTTAACACATAATTTATACGAAGTAGAGTATCCCGCGTAAAAATAAAATCAGTCGCAGTAGCAGGAAAATGTTTTCTCATATGGTGGAAAATCCTGAGGCTAATGCGTGTTATGGGGCTCATGGCAGTGAATTTATGTCGCACTTTTGTTTTACGAGCTTGTTCAGAATAAATTTTATAACAGTGCTATAGCCGAGCGTTACTATAGTGTTGTTTATGGTTTACTGCTAACATGTGATATGTTTAGCATTATGATCTGGTATTATGGACCCATGTCCCGTATAAACTGTTGTATGCACGTGGGGTCATTTTAGGGTTAATAAATTTTAAGTTTCACTAGTGAATTGTCTTGGTTTTCGTATAAGTATTTCTATGACCGTATAGGTTAAACGCCTAACGACATCGATTGACTGTAAGTTTTTTTAATGTTAAGACAGCGAACACACGGGTCTCCTGATGGTAAGAGACAATCGTGGCTTATAGATACCATGGCTGTTATAGGTGAGTCACTGTCTATGGTCGGGCTATTAGAACGTATGTGCAACCGGCTACCCTACTCTCCGGACCGGAACACGACAATATCATTATGGCGGTAGGAATTGGTAAGGCGGTGGATCATTAGTGACCCAGTTAAACTATGCTATGCAGTTGGTCTATTCTGCACAGGGGATCTAGACCAACACGTCAACAAGTTTCGAGTTTGATTCTGAACGGGGCCAGCAATTTAGGCAATGAATATGTCTGTATTTCCAGGTTTGGGTGTTTATTAAGTATTTTCTGGTATCTTTTAAGGTAGTTCTAAATATAAGTATCGTTGACTAACACCCGCAACATAAGCATATCAAGCTTTGGGATTAGATCAATTTGTGTAAACTGTCCGGGCATATTTATACTTATATTTTTATTACAGAGGTAATATCGTAGTCTAATCTTTATAAGACTACTAGCTGCCTGTTCTGGGTTCGCCGGATTACCGGGTCCAATTGTGTTTTTAAATTATACACGAAAACATCGAAATCTTCGTTTAAATTTTCAACCTAATCGGTTTAGTCATTTGAAAGTTATGTAAAATAGATAATTTTTACTCCTGTTCTCTCATTACCCGTTTTCCCTTAGGAATGAAGCATTTTCCCGCGGTAAAAAGTAGCCTAAGTTCATTAGGGATAGTGTCGGCTTCTATTGGTAAAAGATTTTTTTAAATCTGTCCAGTAATTTCGGAGACAATTCAATACAAACAAACGAACAATCAAATCTCTCTTCTTTATAATTTTAGTACCTATAGATAGACCGAGTACTTTCCTCCCTGAGACTGTTTGTAACAACCATCGTGACTTAGACTAAATGTAAGTATTTAGTAACTCGTCCAAATTAGTCGTCATATCTGTTCCACTTAAAAATCCTTTTGAAAGGTACGAGGATATAGAAGTAAAACATCATGGGGAAACCTGGATTCGTGTATGAAAATTCGACCTAAACTGGGATTGGGTCTACAGCTGTCGCTCTCTGTAAAACTGGTGTCCTTGTTAAATCCCCTAGATTAGGTAGCCCACCCCGATATCATCGGATATAATACGGGTTATGACGAAGTAGAATAATATTAGTGCGACCACTTATATATTTTAATTAGGTTAAAACAGTACCAGATTTTTTTAGAGGTAATTAGCAGTTTCTGCACCCTTGGTTATAGGTGACGTGTATTTCTGAGTTGACTAGTTTTGATTTATTTGTTGAAGTCTAAAGAAGGTTTAAAAGATGAAAAAATATAAAAAAATGGTATGAATATAGTAAAAACCAAAAATTGGTCTTTCCTTAGGAACTATTCCTATCTGTCAAGTTAAATATTTAATTTTCGTCCCGTCTTTCAGTTATCAATTAAAAGTTGCTTACAAATCGCTGCCGGGACAACTAGTAAGTTATAAAGTTTATTGCTATTTTGGATTTGAACCTGGACTAACTAATGGAAGTTTGAAGAGCTAATCACTACACTATTAAAGCCCTTACACCCTTGGATACTCTCTCCAATAAAAATAATCGAAATTGGACTTTGATACTTACATATTTGATGGTTAGTTTTTTTTAATTTTTATTTCATTTACGAGCACTCGTGACTGCGCTCTATACATATGTATAAGTTATATTCAATATTTAAATATCGTGTTAGATTTTATGTTTATGTTTAGAACACCTTTACACAATATTTCATTGCTTTTATTTCATATCATAAGGTTGCCTGGAAGAGGACTTGGCGATAAGGTCGCCTTTGTGTATCATTTAGTCTCGTAAGTTTTATTTTGTATTTTTGGAACGAAGTTCCTTATTGCGCGTTGTGAAAGGGGGCTAGACGGAAAAAATTCTAACGAAAAGTTGTCATGACACTTTTTCCGGCGACGACATAAACACAGGGGTTTTTGCTATAGTAACCACTGTGTTTATGTCGTCGCCGGATTAAGCTGTGCGGCCGTGCTCATGTTTCTCTGTCTCTCTCATAAAGAAAAGCCAGATATTTTCATTTCTATTTCGCATTGAACAGTGTGGTGTCGCGACGATTATTTTTTTAAAAAAATTGTAATTTTCGTTCCATCCAGACACCTCTCATGTTTTTTTTTTGTTTTACAATAAAGAGTTTTTCTATTCTATATAGTTCAATATAAAAAACTTATTGGTTCTCAAAACCTTTTCCATTTTTCTCGCTTGCAAATAACCCAAAAAATCTACCTACTATGAAAGAATATAAATACGAGAATATTTGATTAATAACAATGAACTAGAGTAAATCTTGTTGACGATAGATTGTGTGATAAAGTGGGAACTAGGGAGCGCTCCCACAGGAATATTACCCTAATAGGTGTTAGGGATGATATCAAGTATCCCGACACTTTAGATAATGATATCGACATACGCGAAATATATATTGGTAACTGATAAAATCTGCGCTATATTTCACCGTTGATGCATTTTTCAATCGTGGTAGTTGGGGAAACTCCAATTCAAATTAAAAATGAAAAAATATTGCTATTTTATTTTTAAATTCTACAATATCTTACGTAGTTCTTGAAAACGCTGCCGAATAAAAGCAATTGATTGATTTTGTAAAATAAAATAATATCTAATAGGTCCCTGAGAAATGACGATTTTATTAATATTTTGTATTCAAGTGGTTACGAAGGCGATGAATCGATGTAGCTAGGTTTTGTTTCTGAAAAAAGTTCATTTTTATCGTGTTTTGATTGAATAAAAACCTCCAACAATACATTTGAATACTAAATTTCGCCAAATTTACGTCAAATCTCAGTCGATTGTTTCTTTATTTTTTTTTTCTTTTTATAGTATTCATATTTCATCAGTAAATAATTTGTATAGTTATAAGTAAACATAAATAAAAAACAAATGTTGTACTAAATTATAAATGACACAACACACACAAATACACTTGTTATTCTTACATCGTACTAAAGTTACCTCTGCCTAGCCTTTTGGGGATATGAGCGTGAAGATATTTTTATTGACATTATAAATGCAAAAGCTTGTGTGTGTATGTGTGTGTGTTTGTTACTCTTTCACGCATAAACTACTGAACTAATTTTCACGAATTTTTACAAAAATATAATTTATACATCGGAATAACACATTGTCTGTCTGTTTTTTCCTGCTAATCTAATTTTGACGAGTCTTCGTTAGCAGGTAGCGGATGTAGCAAAGTTTAAGTTAGGATAATTTTATATTTTAATTAAATTTAAACTTGGATAAGTCGCGGGCACAGTAAAAAGTGGTTATTTTAATATTACAAACAGATACTTCAATTTCATTCATTTGTATAGATGTAAAATTTTCTCCGAACGAAATATGAATAACGAGAAGCTCCTTTCATATATTTGTGACGAATGCATGAGGAAATGTAAGCCACTACTCTGTTTAATGGTGCATTTACGCATTTTATTTAAAACATTTTTAATTCATACACAAGCGACTTATTCTGAACACTACACGATGCAGATAAGATATCAGATTGAATCTTTACAAATAAATAAAATTGGTCAAAATTAAATTTGATATTTTACGAATTCCCTCCAAAACCAATAGTATAGTGCAAATCAATCAAGCAATACACACAATTCACTCTCGAGTAGGTACGTTTCGCTTCGTAACAGAAGCATCTTTAAGAAAACTAGACTGCACTCGATGACTGTAGCGGTTATAGAACAAGAGAAAGTAAATAAAATTAGAGTATTTGTTTATAAAATGAAAATTACGGCTTTTTATTAAAAGCATAATATCGAATTATCAGTAATAAAATATAATAATGTTATAAGGGGTCAAGTCAACATTTTTGTAAATGTGATTTTAATTGCTGAAAACAATGCTATTCTATACTGGTTAACGCTGACGGAAAGATAATCTCCGAAAGAAAACAATCTTAGCTTAAATAATAATCTAGTTATTTGAAATAAAGCCTCTATGTAGAAATTTTGAATCTATAAGCGTCATTCACAAAAAACTACTTTTTTTTATTATAAACACAGTACAAATACCAAAAAAACTATTTTTTACAAACATTATCTTTCTTACTGCTTGTCGGATAGTATCTATAAAAATTGAAATCGAGAAAATTACTGAGACCGGTTCAGACTTTTCTTTTTGTTTAATTATGAATTACAGAACAGCCTCCAAGTCGGAATTTTTTTATAGAATTCTAGAATTTTCGTAAAACTCTAAAAGAGAGAAATGGCTGTTTCTTCAAAATAAAGCAATGTCGTGTTGGGTAATGTCGTTTAGAGGCTTATTAACGTCGAGTATTCATTAACTGGGTAATGACACGTCGCACATTATCGTTATAAGTTGTGCTTAAGAGCTCAATGTAACGTCTGTTCCAGAATAAGACTGTACTTTAGGTTGAATTGTGACACATTGCATTCTCTGCCTACCTCGCAAGGGACTTGGCGTGAAGATACGTACGTATAAGAATGTAACTCGTAACCGACAATACGTTTGAAAGTAAGACTAAAACAGCATTTAGAACTAAAAACCACATGATTAGTGGAAAAAATATGCACTCGCGAACGATGGTTTTCGCATAGAATTTATTGTGTTTAAAATATGTACGACAAAAATATTTTTATTGAAATAAAACTGACATCAAACATATATTATAATGATATCTTAGATAATATATCTGACATTCGTTTAATTTGTCTTCTGATTTTAAACATTTATTAAATACATGTTTCACTGAACACTAGTTGAAACTATAGTTTTTATAAACAAGATGCTGCCACGTTGTTCACATAGCATAGCCTCAATTTTTAACCAACTTTAAAAATAGGAGGAGGTTTCCAAGTTGTCAGAATCTATTTTTATGTATGTTATGACGACGCTTGAATCGATTTGGATAATCCTTTTTTGTTTTAATACCTCACAGATAGTCACATGATCACTATGTTTAGATCTGATCATGGGTTTTTATGGGCACACTTGAAAGGAATTTTTAATGGCGATTGGTTTAGTATTTTTTGACATATGAATTAAAATGCCTTTATGACATATTAATCATGTTGAAATCAGGTTTTTTGCAATTTTACTGCGTTATAATTTTAAACTTCTAAATAAACTCAATTTTAAATCAATGTACACCGGTTGCCCGAAAACTGGCATTTGAAATAAAACTCAAAGTAGATAGTATAATGTATGGTTATAATTTATAATTTATAGTTTCTTATAGCAACAAATGCAAGACAACTAAATAATAACTAGATTCTTTTAATTTTGTTTGTGATAAAACGGTACCAGTTCTGGATAGACTACTTAAATCTTTCGCTCTCTATCTATACAAATAAATATAATTGGAGTGTCTGTATGTAATATTAATATAACCGCTTTTTACTGTGACGACAACATATGTATGTTTACAAAGTACATAATATGCACTTATATTATACCAAAATGTTTTTTTTAGAATTTTCGTCTGTATGTATGGCTTAACCGATTTTGACGGGACTTTCACTGGTAGATAGCTTAGGCTACTTTTATTTTAGAAGTGTATGAAATAAAATAATTAAATAAAAACGAGGGCACATATAATTTTTTTTAATAAAAATATTCTTCATCATGTAAACTATACTTCTCCAAATGGATTTTATTTCCAGAATAAGAAGATGGTGGCTCGTGTCAGCAAACGCGTCTGAATGGAAGGGACATTAACGTTGAGCATTCATCAGCCAGTAATGATACGTTAGCGCAGTAACTGAATCTAAGTGAAAACTTTTAAAAAACAATCATTTATAAATGTTTCTGCCAGTACTCAAATTGCATTAAATAAATGATTATCATTACGCTCATATCCCTGAAAGAGTAGGCTGAGGCAGGAAGTGATGAGAGTGTCGTTATATTGAGAACAAATACCAGATTTCCGTACGATGTTTCCTTTAACTTAATAGCACTCAGAAAATGTATTTAAGTTAAAAAAAACTCATGGGTACATAGGTGGTGCATGAGTTTCAAACCAGCGGGGCTATTGCGTATCTTTTTGACAATTATAAGATACGAACTCCGAGCCGGAGTTCTCATATATTCACTGTCAAATGGCATGTTTCGT
>DVZL01000804.1:0-20629 GCA_018236625.1 Lasaia peninsularis
CGACCTGGGAATTGAACCCGGGACCCCACGTGGCTAACGGTCTTAACATGCGACACCTGTACCGTTACACCACAGAGGCGACTGTTATCTAATAGGTACTTTTAAAAGAGCAATACTTGTAGATATATTGTAGGTGTATACCTACAATTTATTTATGGGCTATGTTATATATTTAATAATATGTTATATATGCTATGTATTTAATAACATAGCCCAGAAGATGCTGTAATAAAGCGAAACCGGTCAGCTATTATATAAAAAAAAAATTTAGTGAAATAGTGCAAGTGTTTGTTAAAATTTAATCACATCAATACTTGTAGGTATATATGTATTTATTTATTTATACCGGCGATCTCGGAAACGGATCTAACACTTTCGCTGAGATTTAGTGCCTAGGGGTTCTAAGGGATAAATAATTTATATACTTACCTAGATAAATATAATTTCTAAGAAAACTAGGTACACTTGAAAAATTTATCTAGATAGGTCTAGGTCTTATGAAATTGCGAATCACGACATCTATACAATTCTGTCGGTAACACGTGGTATTAAATAGATTTCGTATATTAACCAACCGTCCGATGGCAATTTTGACAAAAAATAACTACGGAGTGAAGCACCTACTATTAATAAAATTTCCAAGGTGACATCAGATCGTCACTTGATACATAACAAAGAAAATGAAAATTAATGTGAAATTTGAAACGTTTGTATCAAAGTATTTCGTAAATCGAAGCCAAACCACTAAACTAACACACTATCAAGTAACACACGATCCCGGCTTCGAATTTCAAGATCTGATATCATCATTTAATTGCTCAATCATAATTTTATACAAAGAATTACGACACAAGTTTTAAAACCGGCAAAAAATAAATTAAATAATTGGATAGCTATGCTGATTGTGAGAGATATGATTATTAAACAATTTACATATTTGAATGTTGAACAAATTATCATAATAGATGGTTTATCGCCGGCGCTTCTAAGAATTCTAATTTAGAAACACAATGCTAGTATTTTTATAACATTTTTCCATCTTCCATCAAGCATATATAAAAACAAAGCCGAAAAATTGGCGCATTAGGCATTATCTATGGTGTCTACAAACAATGTAGGTAGATATAATAGAGTATGATAAAAGTATATAAAGTTAAATTAATCATTAGTTAGTATCTAAATAAATAAAACCGGCCAAGTACGAGTCAAACCCTCGCTCGAAGTAGGTATTATCGAATGATAAGTAGTAGGTATTATCTATAAAAATAGAGCTAAAAAAACATGCTTGTTGTTTAACCCTATATCGATTTATTTCATTATGTTTTTAGTATTTGTTTGTCGTCATCATCTGTGAAAATTTCAACTTTCTAGTTGTTACGGTTTAGGTATGAGATAGGTACAGCCTGATAACAAACAGACAGACGAACATCTAGGTCTTAGTAATAGGGTTCCGTTTGTAACCCTGTGGTATGGAATATTAAAAAATAATGCAAATTGTAGTACCTAAGCAGAATCCAGTAGTAGGTAGGTATCTATCACTTTTAAAACTGTTATAATGTTTTATAATAAGTAAATTCGCTTCAGCCAACCAGTCAAGCCAGAAGGCTTCTCGGAACAAAGCTGTAACTAACTACTAAAATAAAAAAGAGCTGTGTAAAAAGGCCTCAAATACGTACTCTTGCGGCCTCTCCACAAAAGATATAGTAAGGTTTGTCATTAAGGAGTTCATCCCGCACGAGAAATAAAAGAGGTACCGTGGGGTGCGGGTGGGGGTACGTTGGAGGTGTTGGGGTGAGAAGGGGGCGCACTAATGGCTCCGACACTCATCCGCTAATGCCGCGGGTGACTCCTCTTTTTGCACGATTTTCACGTGGTTTAGTCGGTCGAGCTTTTAATCTGGAGTTGCATCTTGCGGTGACGCTCCATTTGTTCACGAATCTATTTCTGCACTCCGGATCACATTGGGAGATATGCAAAACTGTTCCTTATTGGGAACGCTGTTTCGTTATGTAGACACTGATGTTATAGGAGATGGAAAACAAATAAAACCGCCCACGTGTCTAGGAACCGCAACGAAGGGTTGCCATCTATAAATACGGCTAAAAATCGTTTGTTATATAATAAATAATAATAATAATAATAAATATTACTGGACAAATTGATCTAACCCCAAAGTAAGCAAATTATATGCTTGTGTTATGGGTGTTAAACAACGATACTAATACATGTAAATACTTAAATATATACCAGAATAAATTTAATAATCACCCAGACCTGGAAATACAAACATCTATCATCACATATATCACACAAATGCCTGTCCACAGTAGGGATACACACCCCACGCTGTTTACTCTGAATTAAATTATTTTGTTAAAAACTTAAGTTTGGTTTTCTCCCCCTGTAACATGAACTCTTCATAATTTGGAATTATTTTCTAGTTTTTAGTTGTACAAGCAATAAAAGCGTGTTTTATAGTTTTTTTTAACTATTATTTATTTTAGTATGTGTTATTATGATAAACGTCATCTGTGAAAATTTCAATTGTACAGCTAGGTATAAGAGTTAATTGGATACAACCTGGTGACAGACAGACGGATGGACAGCGAAGTTTAAGAAATTTTATGGGATAATTTAAAACCGTGGCCATCACCACACACACACACCATACCATAGATTTTGTAGGTGTGGTCGGGTTGTTAAACCACATATGGTTCCTTTGGGTACAGAACCCTGGAAAACGCGTGGAAAAGCGGACGCATTTCCATCTGACAGCTGCTGCCATAATAACAAGTAACGATATCATATTTAACCTTGTCAGGTAGGTAAACTTGGTTATTAGGTAAGACAATCTATAGGCGGACGGTTATTTCTTACTATCAGGAGAGAAGTTTGCTTATTAGATATCACATACGAAGCTGTACTTGTTGGCAAAATCTTGGTTCCTGGTAACTGGGTATTAATTATGTACTAACGTATATAAATACATCTGTACTTTTATTCTATTCGAAATATACCTAACACTGTAGATGTAAAAAATAATTGTCGTACAATTTGCATTTTGTATATTCGACAGAATGTATACCTATAGGTACCAAATGAAATGAATTTAATTTCATCCAAAGCTTTCCTTAGAGGTGTAACTTGTAAGATTTTAGTTTGAGTGTGACAAAGAGAGTAATTTTAAGAAGAGTAAGTGAGATAAAAAATATTTTTTTCAAATACACGTGATTAACTTTCGGCTATCATATTATGTAAGGGGTTCCCTTGCTGCAAATGCATGGTAACGTACCGCGTCTCCAATGTCTAGGACATCCATGATAAAAATTAAAATTGTATTAAATAAATAGTATTTCATTAAAAAAACAAACAATTTATAAACCACAAATTAAGTAAATTCCCCCTACGAATAATCTGAATATTTAATACGAATTCCAAGCGAAACAATATATTTCTCATAGTATATAAAATAACCACGAGAAGCGTACAAATGTTCAGTTTTATTTTAAAGACAAATATCGAAGAGAAAACATCAAACAGTTGTGACATACATACTTAAACTTGCTGAGGTTTCCTTTTATAGAATTCGCTATTCAAATGCAGATTTCAAATTTCTATTCGAAAACAAAGATGTAAATAAGAGGAGGGTGGGGTTCATTGGAGCACAATGTCAACTCGGCGTGGAGTGCATGCATGAGGAGGGCGAGGTGACCTAAATGCGGCTTGCGATCGTGCACGCCGCAGTTTATTGTCTCTTCTAGAATAGTATGATTGAGGCAAGGCACATTGTGAAAAGAAAATCGCACTAGCCGTAAATCAAGCTGTCTTTTTAATCTATCATTTACTATGGAAAAGAACGGATAGATCATAGAACTTGTCACAAGGATTGACCAAATTGATTTACAAGCAATTTTATTAAAAAAAATACGCTACATATGAAAACTCAGACAACGTTACGTTTATCAAATAAACTGAAAAAAATAAGAACAAGTTGTCTTACCCGGGACCTCGCTCGTTAAAGTTGGACTTAAGAGATATAATAAAGTTTTGTAACTTTTTATCGATCAATCAAATGATTTTCTATCAAATCAAAAACATCATTAAACATAATTTTCACCATAGCGCAATTTAACACGGACTTCATGCTAATACTAGGGCCCAGTGTCCTAAATGCGGGACGAAATCGTGCGACCACACCGCAATTTATTATGTCTCTTCTAGAATAATCACGCTTGAGACCAGGCTAGGCCGATTGTGAAAGGCGATCGCGGAACAGTGGTTTGTTAGACAAATTACTATACATACATTAAAGTGAGTAGGTAAGTACATGAAACCAGTGTTAATTTGGTTATCAAGAGATTTACCTATATATTTATTTTAGACTGAGAAACAAGTGATCCATATAATTTAGAAAGAATGAGATTCTATCGAAAGCAATAACAAGTGAGGGAAGGAAGATCTTAAGACAATGAAGATAGGAATTTAAAAGACTAAATTTTGTATTTTGCTAGAAAAAAACTGTCTATTTCCTTGGTGACTAATGCTATAATAATTAATTAAATCAAATGATTAAGAATATGAATGATTTGTGGCATTCGTAATTTAATTATACGATGCATAACCGAGTGTTTGCAAAACCGACTGCAACATGAATGCAACGACTGCGGTTGTCCTTCATTAATGCCTGCCAGGTCTTTTATGAATTATTTATGCACACCGCGTTCAGCTTATCTTACCGCACCGCTCTTGCAAAGTTTCCACTTTATTAAACAAAACCGTCGCCGATCGAAGGCTCTATTGTATTGAAAACGTCGCTCTTATGGCGCGGTAATAAATAATTCCTCGGGAAATGGCAGCCGCGTCGATAAATGGGCTATTATTACCGCAGACAGAGGCCAACATTATCACCGATTCGTATCGGCTGGCAATGATTGTATAAACATAACCTGCCGAGACACATCAGTGTCTGGCGCGTTGATAATGCAATCCCAGAGGCAGTCGCGACTGTTTAGTAACACGTATTATTCAGAGGGTTTTGAAATATTGAGAATATTAAATGTTAGTATAAAGTATTTTTGTGTTGCGTAAAGGTTGTCTGGTCGAGACCACTATGTTTGGGGGTATGACCTAATAATTGTGTCCATTCAAGTGTTCACTAATTTCTATTATTCTTCATCCTTTCAGTAGTTTGTTTTAAATGGTGTCTTTGAAGCACGACGCTGAACGACGCTGGCAAAAATGATTGATAGATTTTTTAACGCATAGAATAAACCTTTAAAATTTAGCACACTTATTCCGTTTATCGCGTAGGCTTCCATTAAGGATGGATTTTTCAAATTTCAATTTTCAAGGGGGCGAGAAATTGGTATGAACTAAATAGCTTCAACATAATATACATTAACACATTTCACCAAGACAACTTTACGATTGGAACTCTTAATGAAATGACAGTCTTATTCTATATATTCAGACGGTCGATTACCTGATATGTCATTACTCACCTCATAACGATTTTTCAAGACGAATTCTGCGGTTAATTGCTACCGCAAGCCACGTTACGGAATTTAATTTCAAAATGTTCCCTGTTTTAAGAAATAAAAAATACAGAATCGTTATCTTGATAATTCTTATGCTAAAAACCAGATGCACAACTTGCGACACGACGCCCGCACTGATGATAATCAGGCGTAATTGTGCGATCAACGGACCGACAGCTGCTACTATAAATAGTTAGTTGTCATGTTTATTTCACAAATAATTACGTCGAGTAACTATTTACTTGCGTATTCACAGATACAATTAATCTTCACAGATAAAGTTTAATTAACTCTTTTAACCCTTTATAATTATGATGTTCTTTTGGGATTTTCTTTGTATCATTTTTATTTATAAGAGTTAAAACTGTAGTCCTAAACATATATAAATAAATAAATATTCATAGTAAATACTCATATTGACGAAAGTGTAGGTAGAGGTACATATACACCCAAGATTTACTCATGATATCAGTGTAACTTTAAAAATCGACTTGATACAAATTTACAAAACGGAATACCCCAGCTGGGAATCAAATTCATAGCCTTATGTTGTTCTATGTGAAAAAAAGATAAACCAATTAGGATTTTCTTAAAATAAAAACCTTCCCCGTGTTTTCGTTACAAAGAAATAAGTTCACCAAAAAGGTCTTATAGGCTTTGTACTTGACAGTTTGATTTAAGCATAATACGTCTGCTCAGAATCGAGGCTCAAGAGAGAGTTTGTTGACTCGCATGTTTCTCGCCAAACAAAGAGCGAGCTTCCTAGCTACCCTTGTTTGTTTAGGTCCACGCTAACGTTTGCTGCCCTTTGTGTACCTCCCGCTAAAGCGTGAAGCCTTTTTGACTCGGCACTTTTTATAAGAGTGCTTATAAGCGCGTGTTAACAAAGACCAAACCCAATTGTTTGGGCTTCTATTATCTTATGCTTAATATTTAATTTAGAAATAAGTCATTAATTAGGATTAACACCAATTCAAACGATATTACATAATAGGGGAGATATGGGTGGAGTTGAACGTAACCAGTTTTTTTTCTAAAATATTTTATCCAAATATGTAAGGTTATCTCGACGTGTAACGTTACAATGATCGTGTCCACTGGCGAAAGTGTTAATAAAACTGTGTAAATAAATATTTTTTTTAAGTGACTATCGTTACTGCGCATATACCTATACCTAGGTTTTTTTGTGACGGAAATCATGACCATACCAGTCACGATGGTGAAACTTTGCGTAACGATGATAAAAAACTAATGCTGTTTCGATCATCAATCAACGCTATGCAATGGACAAAAAATAGTAATTTTGCAAAACGTATCTGTAAATAGAAGTATGTGGACACTTCATTACAATTGCAAATAGGGGTCTATTATGTTACAAAACGGGTTGTCTCATGAATTGATCAATTTGCTAGCACTAGACAGAAGAGTTTCACAGATGAATCAATCATTGGACAGTACACGAAGCTTTTTGTCGGCACTAACGAGCCGCCTGGAAACTAATGACTGCGCGTTTCTGCCGCCTTGTACGACGTACATTGTGTACGGGACACAATGGAGCGCCTTAACAATACAACTACAAGTCTATTTTGGTAGTAGTGTACCGGCAATTAACATTGTTAATACAGACTTCAGCTGTGCTATCTCCTGTCGCTATGCAAATACCTATGTATCGAAGATTCTAGTTTCTTTTATATTTCTGGTCCATTATTGTTAGTAATAAAGAATTCCTCTATTAAATTCTATGAATGAACATAAAAAAACATCCGTTCGTCTGCCTTCCTATTTTTATACCTCTGTATATGTATTGTCTTTCGAGTAAATACATTAAAGATATAGAATAGAATTGAATAACTCTTTATTGTGCACCAAAAAATATACCTACATATGTATAGGATACTTTTTCTATCTTTAAGATAACGAATACGTAAATTGCTTAGTAAACAATTTTTACAGGCATTTAGATTTTATTAGAAAATTATATTTATGAAAAATATAATTTTGAGCAGGTGAATTAGAAAGTCGGATATTTAATCATCCTGTAAAAAAAATCTACCATACTATACTTGTAGCTTAGTTTTTTTCAAAATAATTAACCAACAAGCAATTTTAATCATATCGCTATCATTTTTTGGTTGCTACAAATTCATGTCATGATAAGTTATCACGGATTTAGTCTAAAATTGATTGTACTGATAAAACTAAACCGTAATAAACTTGATAAATAAGACGACAGAATTATGTGATAGATTCACGGTGGATAAAATGGCTGCTAGATTACTTAATCAGATTAACATTTTATATCTACTTCATAAATCTTTTTCCTCAGAAAATAAAAAAAAGATTAATTTTCATTAGACTATAAAATTATGTTTTCTTTGGAAAAATTATATAAAAATATATCTTCTACCTGATACAAGATTATATTAAAACATATCTACGTATTAGATCTCATTATATTAAAATAACGTATCACGTATCCATATTATTTATTTCATCAACTTTTGTGGTTAGTTTACAATGTCCCTAGGACCAAGGTCATTTGTTATTTCAACAACTAGCACGTATTGTAACAAAAACAGACTGTCTAATAAGTCTTCGAAAGCGCAGATTATCAAATCTATAAACACAGAATTATGCTCGTCACATTTGTCTTGATACAAAACCAACAGGAAACTTAATCAAAGTAGTTTAAAAATTATTTGCATTTAAAAGCTTTTACTACTTATTTATGTTAATAATATGCCAAGATAAATAATGTTTTGTACCGGTTCGTCTAGAAATAACATTAATTACATTTTAAAACTTAGTAGATTTTTTGACACCTATAGTTTTATTAATGTCACTGGAATGTAAAATCGTTTTATCACCAATGTCTACAATGAATAAGTTTCAAAAACTTAAGTCATCGTGACTGTTAATTGTCAATGAAAGAGCGCAGATAAAATGAAGACTCATTAGCATAACTCTTTAATCAGATACAACCACATTACATTACACTCACATTTAGATCTTTTATCCCACTAATTCATATATTTAATTAAAATCTAATCAGTGGTTATACACATAAATTATAAGCAGAACCCATCCTTTTTATGTTTGCAAAATTATTAATCATGCTTACTTAATTATTAGTAAATATATAACAGAATCGTTAAAGTATATCTTTCAGTAAATATTGTAATTTATTTATACAAAATATATGAATAAATCTGCGTGGTATGTCGTGCAATGCAAGCGACGAGATTGAAGCGTGTTTATTTACGAGGAACGTTTGCTCTGCACTGTTTACTAGCTCGTTGTACAATGCAGGGAGGCAAATAAAGCTGCATGTCCACTGCAGCTCCAGATAACGAATGGTTGCCAATCAAAGAAAGACACATAAACTTTCGAAACAACAAATAAAAGAAATTTTATTGGTATGACCTTTTATTTAAGATTGTTTCAAAACATACTTATGTAAGTATGTTTTTTATGACAGTTAGCTGCTAATTTTTGTTAAGTGTGAATGAAATTAAGCAGAATACTGTAGGTAATTAAGCATAAGCGTAATGACGACACATGTTTATTTTTTTTTGTTTCGAAAGGCATGATTATTTTTAATTTTACGAATATAAGATTAAAATTAAATAAAAAGTTCTATGACCTCAATGGTTCAAAAGTAACAGTTGATAGATCATTTAAAAAAAATTGCGAAAAAAGCAATCACTAATATTTAACGTTGTATAAAAGTCTTAGTGTTGTACAAAAGTATCATGTTCTCACGCATAAATTAATAAAATTTATTTCATGCACGGAAAGCCTTTAATAAAGTTGCAAAATAAAAATATGAAATCCTTAGATAAAGCATAACGGTCCGTAGAGAGTGGAGACGGAGAGGGGACCAAGTTTGCCAGTTTACCGAGTGTGTTTGTACAGGTTGTTTGCTCGACAGACTGTCGATGCTTATTGTGCACGCCTACAGCCGGCCTCGAGCAACGAAGTTTATTTTGTCCGATAGCTTATAGGAATGCCAATAACGTTTATCGATATAAAATATAGGAAGTTTTCCCTTATAAGAACTTATGACACCATTGTATACCCAATTTATAGATAACAATTCACAGTTTACTGACCGATGTGTCAATATATTATACATAAGGAATGTATCTCTTAAGGCATTCTTAATATTTCGCCGCAGGCCATGTCAGTGCTACACTTAGATAAAACAAGCACTAGTCCTTTGTTATAATTAAACGCATTTACAGACTAACTTGTTGGTTAATATATTAACTAAGCCTTACTGGCCCGCCCGTAACCACAACCAATGCAACTTAGTTGAAACTTCGAGCATCTACAAGTCTATATACCTACAAGTACGTCGTTAGTTTTAATTAAAATAACGGACAACGGAAAATAATACAAAAACAGTTAAACACTAATATTATGTATAAGATATTTTATACTCGATTAAAAACACAAAACTTTCCTGAATTTGACAAACAAGTTCAGAAATTACTGAAATGTAAAATTTATCTTGTAAATACAAAACAGGGTAGGTGTATATTGAAGCGGCGCGGATTCGGTCGGGCGACCGCGCAGCCGCAGACCGCGGCGCTGCGGTTGACCGCGTTCGCGGTTCCACCCCAACCTCCCCTTCAACATTAAGCCGGACTTGTCTTTACTACACTTTCTACAATGAATGAGAAATTCTATTCACACTTGGGATTTTTCATGCAAATAATACTTAATTAGTTTTATCTTGGTTTTCTTTGTGGTTAATATTTTGTTTTTAACTAGATTTAGTGTAATGAATTCGATATCTTTTTATTGTTGTTTATTGTTAGGCATTTGTCCCTTTCTATAGTCGATGATAAAAATAAACGCGGTTTATAGATATAAAAAAATTGACAGTGGCAGCACATGCTAAAGCTGTTAAGAGCTACTTGAGTCAGTTCATCGACTATCTCACCTACGAAATTAGAAATAACAATGGCTGCTTGCAGCAATAAAAACTCATTTCCAACTTGACATTTAGCTCTCTCACGCAATAATTATTTAAATTCCAGCCATTGTAACATATAATTAGCAGAGCTATTTAACTAAATTTGTTAGTTTAGTTAATTTATCGCCGCTAAACACGTAGCGAGCTACAAACGACACCGACACTATTGTGGCGTGATATAACGAGTCATTATCGAGCAGAAATGCATGTTCGGTGTGAGTTATGACGGCTTGTACTGCGACGCGACACACGCCACTTCATACTCATGCTACTGACACCAACATACGTTATAATATTAAGCATATGTTATATAATGAGTCGATATACGACAAAAATGTGTGGCATGAGTTGGGACATTTCAATGCGACACGCCACTTTGTAGTTGACATCAGCATGCATTGTACCTACCTAACATTAAGCATAAGTTATATAATGAGTCGATATAGGACAAAAATGTTTGGAATGAGTTATAAGTTTTTCCAATGCGACACACCACTTTATACCACATGCCATAGACATCAGTAGGTATGTATTATATGAAGCATAGGTTATGAGTCTATATAGGTACGACAAAAATGTTCGGTGTGAGCTATGACTTATTCTGATGCGAAACGTCACTTTATACAACATGCTACTGACATCAGCATACATTATAATATTAAGGATAGGTTACATTATAATATGATACTTATTCTAATGCGACACATGACTTACACCACATGCCATTTGTTATCAGCATGCATTATAATACTATAATGCATAGGTTAGATATAATATAATGAGTCGATATACGACAAAAAAATGGGCATGAGATATGACTTATTCCGATGCGACACGCAATTTCATACCACCCATAATAAGGACACCAACATACGTTATAAAAACAGGCGGAGATTAAGTTATTATAAAATGACTCGACATATGACAAAAATATTCGATGTGAGATCACATGACTTATTTCGATTAAAAATAAACTAAAATATAGGTATTTTTCATAAAAAAAACCCTTCAATTCAAAGACTAAAAAAATAATATTCAAATAATATAAAGCTTAAATCACATTGAAATCAAACTTAGCCCCGAGTAATGTAAGTGTTTTGTAATACAACGTTAAAACCCCTTTACACTGCCACCCTCGTCGTTGGACCCCTTTTGAATTATATTTATACAGACAATGGGTTCCCATCGTCAAATATTTCTTGTACCGTTATTACTATGGCATAAACAGGGTGTAATGATGCGTCGCGCCACGCTGTCGGAGAATGAGACATGCTGTGCCGGAGTTAATAAACATGGTGTCGCCTTACATACTAAAATATAAGTATACATTGACTCGTGGCTTTACCCGCGTCTATATTATGTATACTTAGTACTTTAGTTCTATTTTTAAATATTGATCTAACTGTGAATGCGTGTAATAACCCCTTTTTAGGGTTCCGTATCCAAGGGATAAAATGTGAACCTATTACTTAGGCTCCGCTTTCTGTCATTCTATCACCAGGTTATATGTCAAGAACTACGCTTTCATTTTATTTGTCGTTCTTCAGATGGCACGGAACCCCAAGTGCGCAAGTCTGACTCGCACTTGGCAGATTTTTATATTATAGACAGAAAGCGCATGGATTTGAAAGTAGTAAACTTTTACGTTTCATTCTAAATATGAAATTATTTGTATAGCTATTACGAAGATTGAATTTTATGAAATGTCTTTCATTTCAGGTTTTTGCACTCATATTTTACACAACTGTTAGGATAAACTAAGCTATAGGTATAAATAAAATTTAAGAAGAAACAATTTATACATAGCGTGCCAGTTATATTTTATTTCTAATTTGCTGAAATTGTTACGTTAAAACAATACTGTTAATTGTTACACTTCTTTAAATTCTAGATGGCACCAGCTGCATTTTACGAAATACCGTCACAAACTCGTCATTTTTATGCTAATATTATTTACAGCTTTATTATTATAAACTTGAAATTGTATTCTGACTTACCATCAGGAGAGCCTTAAGCTTGTTCGCTGTATAATCATATAAAAACATTGTTTAAATTCTAGATGCCGCCAGCTGCATTTTTAAAGAATTATTTAAATTGTAATCAAACCGCTCTCTAAAGTTCGCCCTGGTAAATTACGTGGCCAACGAGATTCATATATAAATTAAAAATTGCCACACCCATATTCTGAAAGGGGTAGGCAGAGGTATGCACCCACGATTAGCCGACGATATTAGGTGCCATGGTGTGACAGGTGTCCAATATCGGGTTCCGTCACGATTTTTACCTTCACGGGAAGAGTACTTAGAAAATGTACTTAGATTAAAAAAAACTCATTGGTACATGGTGGGATTTGAATCTGAACTACCGAAATAGAATTTCGAAGCGCGTACAACCAGGCCACCAAGGCACTAGAGGCCCTTTAAACGAGATTCATTACTTTTCTATACTTTGCCAATAGATACTATTAAACATGCGAAGCCATAATGCAAATACCAGTTCTTTAAATTCTAGATGGCACCAGCTGCATTTTTACGAAGTATCACGGTGAATGGTAAATGAGTGAGTCATAGGCGTGCCGTTTACGAGTGGAATAGAAATCGTCTGTTTTAAATAAAGAGTCAAGGAGCGAACAAGGAATCCATTATTCATGAGGCCGTTTCACGCCCGACCAACAGGAGGCCGGCAACGCAAACTGTTTCGGAATCAATATCCGTGTCTCAATCAGTGCAATTAAGGCGACCCTGGGAGGGTTGTAATTAGTTTTGCTTCGTTCACTGTGAAGGGCACATGTGAATGAGTGGAATTAATCTTTAATTTCATTTTTATCGTCGGCTTTTGATGAAATTGCCTATTACAATCCTTTTGAGTATTTTTTTGCCTATTAAGTTTCTTTCGCTGATTCTTCTCGGTGTGAGGCAGCAATTCTTATCCGGTGTTAAATTTGTTAACGCGTAGAAATATGGTCTATATTAATAAAGTTATCTGAATTTGAATCTTTTGGGACCGTATTTCTTTATTGAATTATAAGTGTGTTGCTGTCTGGGAATAAATGGCAACTCTTACTGGACGTTAACAAACTTATTATTTACCCTTGAAACTATTATTATCATGATAAGGTAAAATGGTGGATCGACGACTGAAGTTGCTGCATAGTATTCTATCAGCAATATTTTTTATACCTGGTAGGTATATAAGATTAAGCATGTGGATTTTCTAACAATATGTATAAACCTCATTAAACTTCAAATTTAGGAATTATGCATTGTTAATTTGATGAACTGGGATGTACAGTTTGTGACGTTAGAAACATTATCGACTATCCTCAAAATTCACGACAGTGGCTAGCAATATATATAAGAAAGGAATAGTTAAGGTATTATCAGTGTTATCGAGTTCTTGATTGACTATATGAACCAAAGCTTTAGGTATACCTTCTAATAATTTACCTATAATATTTATAAAAGCTATGACAGTAGTATGTACCTACTATTCTGGTGCTAATATAATATATAGGTGATAATAAAATGCTACAAATAATTACGTCGCAGTAAAAATAGATAAAGCTACTAAACTGTAAGCCGTAAGTAATCGCAATTATTTTTATTTGCAGATAATAAAACAGGCAACTCAATCCCCTGATTAAGTAGATACAACAAACGAAACTCATTTAGATTATGTATTATATATTATATGATATCGGCGTCCTCAGTTATCTGCCTATCAAAAAGCGATAAAGTTTTGACTTTATGTGCCTCCAGTATCTCCATTAAAAATAAGTAGAAATCGACTACCGGTTACGGCAATGATGTAATATTAAGGTAGATTACAATTTCAATACATTTACGGATTTAGAGCCGAAATTAGAGAGAAAATCGCCTCTGTTGTAAACATAAAGTCAGAACTTTGATACACGAGATGTTCTTCGTTCGAATCCCTTTCTTTTGTTACTTGCCAATATCAACGGCTAATCATGGGTGCATAAGTATGTACTTCTGTCAACTAGGCTATGGGTGTGGCGATACTTATTAATTTTTTTCAGAAGAGTAAAAGTACTGGAAGAAAAGGTGTAGTCGATAAATATTCTTCCCAGAAACACTGTTGGAATTAAAGCAGGTGAATAAATTTTAAACAAAGCATAGAAATTTTATGGATACTAATTTTAGTAATAACGTTAATTAATTATTTTTCCGCTGAAGGACAGCTATTAAAAGTTAGATTAAATCTCTTACTTAATGAATAAACAAGACTTTATATTTCTAATCTTTTAAAGATAGGTAGGGCATTAAAATAGGAAGGTGCATAAAAATAAACATGGTCCTACTGTTATCCCCGAAGGGGTAGGTAGAGGTACTATGCTATTAAGCACCTTCGATTAGCCGACGGTAGGTATTAGGTCTCATGATATGGCAGGTGGTAAGTCCTTCGCCACATAGGGCACAAATCGAATCAATATCTGTTTCAGATAAATTGACAAAACCTCATACCAAGAACTCGAATTCAATAATAGAGATTAAAATACCTACATCTCGGTTTGCAGTCATATAAAACACTAGCTGTGCCCGCTACTCGTCCACGTTTTTACCTAATTAATTTATTTTATACATTTCTAAAGTAAAAATAATGGCAAAGGCTACTTCAGTCTGTCAGTAAAAGTCCTATCAAAATCAGTCCAGCCATTTCAAAGTTTAGCGGGTACAAACAGACAAACAAAAATTCTAAAAAATACCTACTATTTTTGATACATGTACTTTGTAAACATAACTACATATGCATTTAGTAAAAGGCGGTGATTTTAATATTACATACAGACACTCCAATTTTATTTATTCGTATAGATTAAAGTGAAAAATGCTTTTGATTTCAGTCTCATTTACGAAAAAGCGTATTTAAGAGACTGAAGAATAATCCACATTAAAACTCATAATTGGAAACACACTTAGTGTAATAAAGGGCAGAGGATGATCGTCCCTATTTTTTCACATGCACACCCTGTATAGGGTCTGAATTTGAAAACACAATTAGACTTAATACAGAGGTGATTGTTGTAGCGAGGGGTCGTGCTAGGGGTTACAGTAAATCCTTTAATTTGACTCCCCTATCAAATAATAAAGCGGAGGGTCCAGCGATATCACGTTTAGTGGTTTTATTGCAAGCGCCATCTGCGCTCGACTCTCAGATGTAGAGATAATTTCGCATTAAAACGAGGGGCGACGAAGCGTTTATTGTGAGCTGCGTTCATTTAGACAATTCACAATGCAGTATCCGTTAGATAGTGAGATAGCGCGCCTATTATGAGGAACTTTCAACTACCCTCATGCTGATTTAATCTAAAATTTAACAGTGAGATTCCGAATGCACGGGTGGATTGTTGGAGGATACTTCGTTTTGATCTTTATAGAGGGTGTTATTGAAATGATAGCAAACATTGAAATGAATATAATGCGACCGGTTCGGATTACCCACAATTACGACTTTTTCGACATAACGTCAGTCGTGGTTATTATCGTGTGATTGTGTTTCGGACCATAGGGAACTTATTCAAGAGGCTGATATTACCACGCTAGATTGGCAACGCAACTTAAAACCAGGGGTGATTTTAAGCGACATGTTTTTATTATCGTTAGAAAAAATCAATACAGCTGATCAATACATATAAATAAAATAATTCTGTCTTTCGCAAAAAAAAATTAGTAATGTATTATTTCTATGTAAAATAACATAGCCTAGTAGCTACCTTCGATAACACTAAGTGTACTTATTACAACTTAAATATATTTAGTTACTATCTGTAATTAAAGGATTTTCCAACAGCTATTGTGTAATTGTGTAATTAACGATATTTTAATGCTTTTGATGGTATCTGGCTAAATCAATTATCGATTTAAAAGATAGAAAAGCAGCTACCAAGGCGTAATTATGATAGGCATCTCTTATGTAGGTACTTAATTGTTTTTCGGTAAAATATTAATATAAATTCGTCAGGAATAAGTGCATACGTGACGTAAAGCAGATAATACTGCAATTTTATCTACGTAACTATTACTTTATTACGTGTGCTATAAGATCGACTTTTTGCGTTGACACGTTGTTCTTTTAAACACTTTTAAACGTCATATTTAGGAATTTTACTAATAGATAGAAACCTCGTTTGTTGGAGTTGTCTAATTTCATTATTAAAGGCGTTTCCATTTACTGGTCATTTTATGGTTACGGGCAAAATGAATATCGTCACGCTCATATCCCCGAAGGGTTAAGCAGTGGTACATACTTATGCACCCACGATTAGCCGACGATATTATCGCCATGTGACAAGTAGCAAGTCCAATTACATACATGCAACTGCAACGTTCAGATAAACTCAAATAAACTTATAGAATAAGTTGTCCTAACCAGGAATCGAATCCAAATCCTCGTGCGTCAAAATCGACTACTATCGGTCACGGAGGCTAATTAGGGGGAAAGGGATTAGGTTTAGATGTAGGTACCTAATACTAAGCATCAAACATATTTTATTTAGATACCTACCTACTAGTAAGATTACAGATAAGCTAAAGGCTTTCTAAAAGAGGGGAACTTAAATTACCAATAAAGGTCACCAAAATCGATTTGGAATTGACGAAGACATCAGGGATAAGAACGTACAAGAAAAATAGAGGACTGAGAACCACCTCTCTCTGAAGCCGGTTAATAAATCAATAAAAAAGATACTTCAAAATCGTAATAAGTATATTGATGTCATCTGTTGGGCGATTGTTTTCAAAAGCAGCAAAAAACAAACAGGATTAGGGGAGTCCCCTGTTTCATTATAAATAGCAGCTAAGCGGATCGGGCACGTGCAATGTTTTTATCAACGAGAGCCGGGTTGATGCGCCCTAAGCCCTAATGTAGGGGCAAATAACCCTCCGCCCCGCATATGAATAATTTGAACAGGCCGAGGGGCATCGTCTCAATACCCCTTTGACTATTAAATTATGTCTACGTCCGTGATTTTTACACCAGCTCCGTATTATTTTTCAGGGACCTTATTATGTGATTGGTATTTTATACTGAGGGTAGTTTGCACATTTTACTAAGGGGTTTTGAAGCTTTATAACCGCATGATATATCTACATGAATTCTTACCACTCAGGGTTTTGATATGGATTTCCAATCACTGTTGTCCAAAAATAAGTTTCTTATAATTGCCCTTATTGTTTAACGGTTTACATTGTCTAAACTTGATGAAATTAGTATTCGATTATTTATACAAATCAATAAAATAGGAGTGTCTGTACCCATGTAATATTCAAATACCCGCTTTTTACTAAGTACATATCTATTAGGTATGTAGGTATATTTACATATACCGAAACAACTTTTTTTAGAATTTTTGTCTGTCTGTCAGGTTGTACCCGCTAATCTCTGAAACGGCTGGACCGATTTTGACAAAACTTTCACTGGCAGACAATTAATGTTCATACCTATTAAGGAACGGGTTAAGGTTGTAACTCATTTAAACGTTCCTGCTACGCTTCGCCTTAAAAAATATCATTCAAATATGGGCCTTAAAGCATAACCTTACGATATAGTTAACAATGGCAACGCCACAGACGCCGATCAGGCAGCTAAATTATGTTGCCATTATAAACTATATCACAAGGTCATGCCTTAAATCCCATATTTGAATGATTTTTTTTAAGCGAAGCGTAGCAGGAACGTGTAAGTGAGCTACGACATTTAGGCTACTTTTATTTTAGAATTTTATTTTAGAAATGTATAAAATAATTTAAAAAAACGAGGACAAAATCGCGGGCACAGCTAGTAGACTATATAACATCACGTATCAATATATCCAATTATCACATAATTCTATTAGGTAGGTACTATTACTTCTAATAGTCTCAACTTTATTAAGAAGATGTGACGCATCTAAGAACAATAGGAGTTAGAATCTACACTGTACGAGAAGCCTTATCAACAAGGATTTATATTGACAAATTAATTCTGAGACTGCGCTAGGGGGTGCTGTATACCTATAGAGGACGAATTTGCAAAATCAAACTGCAAAAACGCATTTCATTTTCGTTCCGGTAGACCAGGTTCGAACCCCGCCATGTACCTACCTATCAATGATGAACCTACAAGTTCTTCTAAATAAGGTATATTTTCTGAAAATTAAGATATTCAAGTAGTAGGATAGAAAATTTAAGTAGGTAGTAGAAGGGAAAAAAATAAAGTAGGTAGAAACACTTACTCCTATAACACTTTTTTTTATGATAACTAGATATTGGAAGGCAAACAAGCAGACGGATTTCAACAACGTAAGAAACACACGTCGCCTATAGACACCAAAGGTGGAAATGGTGCGCTGCCAACCTGAGGCTGGGATGGTAAGCCTTTTGTGTGAGTAAGTTTACCGGCTATCCTACCCTCCAAACCAGAACACGACAATGGCGAGCACCGACGCTATTGTGGCAGGAATAGGTAAGGCGGTGTACCTACCAATCCGGGCAAGTCGTTGCAAGACTCTACCACCTAGTCAATGTCACGGTGTTCGCGACAATAGACCCTGTGCCTTACGAGCTGCCTGGGTGGAAAGCAGTTGTCCTATTCTACAACGGAACCCGAACCAACACTATGATATAGGTAATAGTCTCCTGGCTAACTCCTTTGTCCTCAATCCTTATATATCCACAATAATGAACAACTTTAAAAGCAACGACAAATTTAAATACCAACAATGATCAATGTACCTATATTATCCATTGATACTTGAACCTTCGTAATACGAAACCTCATTGTACCTGCTTAAAAGAAAAACTAAAAATGGCGGTTTTGTAAAATTATATTCAATAACATCTACGAAGTCCAAGTAAAAAGCGCCATTATAAACAGCCGTTTGACATGGCTGAACCCTAGTCACAGAGAAACGAAACAATCAATTCACAACATAAGTAGGTACGATTCGGCACGGTCTGGGTACGGTCCGGCCCCGAGACTAACAAAAGAAAATCTAAGCAATTAGTCGTCGCCAGAAAGAGCGGAAAACGCGCGTTAGTCGCGGTCACGCCAGCGAACGCTGGGCGGTCACGATGCAATTCTTTTTATGTAACCACTTAAATATTCCTTTGGCGTTTTTCAACATAATGACCTAGCTGTATCTTTTACTTATAAGGACGTGCTAGTATTTTAATTACGAACAATTTTAGGTTATCTCTATTACATTTAGGAATCTTTATGGTTGTAAACTCGTCAGTTTTTGGTTTTTATTCGACTAAAGCTATTACTTTGTTGGTTTAATTGTTATGCGCCAATATAAAAGTATTATAGCGTTTTTTAACTTATTTGTAGTTTCTACATCATACTATCTAACACCTATATGCAATTCTAGCTGTAGTCTGCGTCTTTAAGTCCTTCCTTGGTAGAGGCCTACGTCATAGGACCAATGTTTTAAGTATGCAGCACTAAAAGTTTGGTCTAAGTGATGATAGAAAATAAATAAAATATTTAACTATTCATCAACAAAAGTAATATTTCTATAATGATGGTAGAGCTTACCTTCAAACGCATCATCATTTGTTTACAAACTCATATTTCGACCAATAGAATAAATAGGTATTGGAGATAAGTATAGGTATTTAAAACTACACATTTTACATCGAGTGTGTTTTACAAATAACTTTCAATTACTGATTCAAAATATTATTCGCTTAGTCAGGGCTTATAATCGAATATGTTTCTTATAAGAAAACGTATATTTATATTTCTTTGATGTAATTTATTTTCGCCAGGGCTTGATCTAGGGGGGATACAGAAGGAGGGGTGGCAAAATTAAATATTTTAAACCTAAACGAATTAAAATTATATCATCAATGGAATAACGCATGTACGGCAAACATTATTTGCCCCGGACTCCGGAGCGACGAAATAGCTGGATTGGGCCCTGCAAGTGCCTCATGGTGTTTAAAATATATAACTAATACAACATACGTCATTAGTGACTTGCGAAACTTATAGAAATCCAGTGTTCTTTGTTCAAATTATTAAGCATTGTAATAAAAAAAAAAAAGTACCTTCACGCCTATTATCCCCGAGGAGGTAGGCAGAGGTGTGCTAGTATAACCACGACTCG
>DVZL01000805.1:0-20626 GCA_018236625.1 Lasaia peninsularis
AGTGCTCGCCATTGTCGTGTTCTGATTTGGAGGGTAGGGTAGCCGGTAAACTTACTCACGCAAGAGGCTTACCATCCTAGTCTGAGGTTGGCAACGCACCATTTCCACCTTTAGTGTCTATAGGCGACGTGTATTTCTTACCATCAGGAAATCTGTCTGCCTGTTTGCCTTCCAATATCATAAAACAAGAAAAAAATAAATTTGCCTATAATTCATGAAAGTTTAATCGTTTTTTTTTTCAGATTGAACACAGTTTATAGATGTTTTGATTTTTTTTTTTGCTATACAAATACTAACTTTTGCACGTGGTTATGCTTGTGACATAACGTAGGTTATAGCACGATAAAGTTATTGGTACGGAATTTACAGCTCACGTGGACTGAGTCGCGGGCATTAATTTGTTATCTATAAAACAGCTAAAACGTGATGCTTGTTGTGATGGTTTTAGAATTTCTTGTTAGTGGCAACAAAAATACATCATCTTCAAAAAAAAATACTTTCTAATTATCATGGCTTATAAAATACAACCTGGTGACATACAGACGACGACCGATTTTATTCTTTGCTTACGGAATTAATTTCAAAAATTATGTAATTTAATGATGAAGATTACTAGTTCACAGTACATCCACTATTGAATTTTTTTCTTCCAAATTTTATTAATTTCCTGCTAACAACATTATATAAAACTCGTAAACATAAAGTAAACTAATTGTAGCAAGTATATAAGGACCATGCATCTTAATTTATACCAAACAAACTGAGGGTAAGGTCTAATTAAATAATTCGAATTAGGCCGGAGGAGCTCTTACTTAATGACAATTTAACGTGGCTGCGCCGTTGTTTAAGTATTTACTTTATTTTCTCGTAATTACCTGTTTTGTGATTAAGACAATGCTTGGATAAATGTATTTACTTGTTACTTATTTAATAGAGATTAACAAAGTCCTTCCTTCAATTCCATCTAATACTAGGTTTTGAAAAATAACCTACGAATAGCTTGAAGATGATTTCCATAAGTTTAAATAATAATTACTAACATTACTATTACTACATATTATATTTTGTATTTTAACCAACTTCCAAAACAAGATTCTCAAATCGACTGTAGATTCTTATTTCTTATTTTCCTCTTTATAACCAAGGCCTTACTTGGGAGTGGGACCACGTTTTCATTTTAACAATGTTTAAATTAATAAATGACTGTAAACCTGACCTAACTTCAACCAAACGACAACCCTCGTTACATCAAAACGAGTCATTTTCACGGCGTTCGACCCATTTGAGGTTATTGAACCGTATCACACCCCCGAAGCGAAATTTTCACAAACGACCGACACCCTGTAATTAGTGATAATCACAAATTTGCAGCCTTTTTTATAACGAGGAAAACTTTTATTGTAACAAAAATTTAAGGCGATATAATTAAAAAATTTATATTCTTATTTCCCCACTGTTGTGAAGTTTGCTGAATTACTAAGTTCTCAAAGCAATCAAAGCACTTTTCATCCTTATAAAAGTCATTATATGAGACAATGAAATGAAATGAAATAAAAATTATTTATTTGCCGAATATGTGTATTTAAAAGATGTCACAGAACAAGAGTTTTTAATTATATCAACATATTCTACCACTATGTGGTTCTTATCTTATTATCTATAAGTTAACATTATTTTCAAACGACTTATTTTAACCCTGTCTACCATAAACTACCACCGTTTCCAAACCTAGCCAGTCAGGAGAAGAAACAGCAAAACAAACTCCCCGGCAACCAGTCATGGTTGCCGAGGAGTTTGTTTTGTCTTAACCAAATTCAAACTATATTGAAAATAATCGTTAACGCTATAAGTTTTCTATAACAGTAATTCAAATACCTTCTTACGAAATCTTTTAAGTGGAAGTGATATAATTAGGAATATAATTAAATGTAACTCCACAGTTTTTAGTAGCCATTTTAATTTATTTGACAAGCTATTCTTTTATATTTTATAATACTGTAATTCTGATAATCCAAAATTAATAAACTAATTGTAATATCAATAATTGACAAAATATGTAATTTATCCTTTTATAATAAAACGCAGAATGTAAGTGGTCGTTATTTATATTATAACAAGGAGTTTTTATGAGTGCGATATTGTGTGATATCGGGGAATAACTCAGAAAATCATATCATACATAATGTGCATTTGGTTGTACAATTTCTGCCATATAGCGAATCTGCCCAAAAACGAATCTGTCTTAAAGCGAATCTGTCATAAAGCGAATCTGTCGTAAAGCGAATAATCCAATAATACACACGTTATTTGAAAAAAAAAGCTGTTATCTAGTAATTTAGAATCTTAAAATGTCATTCAAAACAAGTACTTTTTTTTGGATTGTGCTCTTATATTTCTTATACTATGTTATAATTTATAACTAAGCAATTATAAACGACTTGTTAAATATTTGCATGGTGGTCTAAGAATATGTTGGTATAGTGAAATATTTTTGTAAAAACTTTTTGACACATGTATTCCGCCAATAATTTCATTTCATATTACAACAGTGCATCAACATAATATGCAAACGATGCATATTATAACGTTGTTAGTTTAATTACGGTATTAAATACGTCTAGTGAAAATGGGTCAAGCATCGATCTCGAAGTCGTATAGAAATAGCCTCATTCAGATGCTACCCATATGGAGTTTTATAAACATAAACCATACTAACTTTTGATCCAATTTCCGATCCGATTTAATTTAAAACTAACTTTTATTGAAAGTGTTGAAGTTTTCTAGTTATAGTTCTTATTAGTTTTTAAGTTTTATACTTTGTATCACCTTCTTAGAGGTTGCATTTTGAAACATCTTTTAAGTGGATGCCTAGGTCATAGGTCTGTGCGTTAATATGTTAGTTAATAACTTTCGCCTTTCATATCTATACATGTATACTTAAATAAAAATGAATGGTTAAATGTGTTGACAAGCGCAAAAAGTCTCAAGACCAAGACCAACACTCTACTTTGACTAGCAAAATCAAGACAGAATACACCCGAAGAATACCAATACAAAGACCGATTATGCAAGACCAATACCAAATATTATGCAAGACTCAACTGATAATGCTTACGCACAGCACTTATATGAGATAAAATATTCAACATATTATGCTTTTCTAATATATTTAACTATATATTTGGCATGTCGAATTGTCAGTTTGTTTTCTACGTTGTATGTTCTATTGAAAAAAACTACCACTTTTTGAACAAAATAAGTCTTCAAAAATGTTCCAAACGTAAGTTTTTTTTCCCCAACGTCTGGATAAGATCGAGAGAATGGTTATTGTGTAATAAATTCGTTATGGATAGCTATAACCTCTGAACTTAATTAGTTTAATCAAATAAAATATTTTTGTTAATGAAGTATTTAAAGTATTTAAATTAAAAGACCATCTTCAAAAAAAAAAAAGACATCTTTGTGCAAGACTTTATAAGCAAGACCAAGACCCAAACCAAGATTGTCCAATTCTTGGTCTTGGTCTTCATTTGCTTATCACTAGACACCACACCCGGACTGCACACTAGCATTTTGGTCGCGGAATATAAACCTAAGTCTCCCCGGATTATTATCGTACGGTTATTTTATGACTTTATACAGAAAACAAATTCAGTAGGAAACTAATTAATTTGGTTACATTTTAATAGCACAATTTTATCTAATGTAAGATAACTTCTATCAGTTTCATATTTACAGCTTCGTTTGGGTCGCTTAAGAATTCGCATAGTTTAAAATAAAACATTTTATATTTTTGTGGAATTTCCAAATATTACCCATATTTTCACATATTTCCACAAATAAATAAAATTGGAGTGTTGTCTGCATTTGATATTAAAATAACCGCTTTTTACTAAATGCATATGTGTGCTTACAAGGTACATGTACCAAAATATTTTTTAGATTTTTTGTCTGTCTCTCTCTGTTCCCGCTAATCGCTGCACTGATTTTGATAAGACTTTCACTGGCAGACAGCTAACGTAATAATTATTCCCACATTCAACCGCCACGCTTCATTTGTAAATTCTTCATGACGTGGCGGTTGAATGCGAGGTTCTACAGCCATGATTTTATTAATAAATCAAGTCCTACAGTACAAGCTAATTCTTCGGGTAAACACATACCAATATTAAACTAGTATGTTCGTGTGATTCGTACTGTTTAGACGCTCTCATTGTCTTTTGTTGCTGTAAAATTTCGACCTGGCCTGTGCCACTGGACTGACTCGTTTATTTTTCTGTGATTTGGCCAGTTGCCCAGGAATCGAACACGGAACCTCATTAATGCCTGTCTGTCAATTGGCTGTCTTATATTATAAGAAAATTAATACATGTAATACCTTGGTTCGGATCTATGTACATCAGACAAAATGCTTGCCCACACACAAACAACGGTACAGTGCCTAAAGTTTAAATTATATATAAGATAAAAACCTGTTATACACTTTTGAAATAATAAAATGATGTCTGTTTCAGTATTTGCGCTTTAAGATTATTATAATATTATTAGATCATCAAGAATACTAAGAAAGAACGTTCGAGAAAAACAAATTTTGTTCTCTTCATATTTTTAGGGTCTCGTATCAAAAAGTAAAAACTAAACTCATCTCATAAAAAAACCTTCGCTGTCTGTTCGTCCGTCTGCCAGGCGTATTTCATGAACGGTGACAGTTAAACTGTTGAAATTTTTACAGATTATGTATTTATGTTTACAACAAATACTAAAATAAATAATATTTAAAGTAATATGACGAACGATCCAACACGAATAATAGATGTCGCTATTCATATTTATATCGCAGTAACGAATACGAATAGTCGTTCGATATATTTCAGGTAAGTATATCAAATTCAAAGAAATAGCAGCTATGACATTTTTATTGCGGTTTTTTTTAGATAATGGATACAGTACGGAGCCGTTCGTGCGCGAGTTTAACTCACACTTGGCCGGTTTTATTTATCAACTTTTACATTTAAAACTAGCTGACCCGGCTAACTTCGTAGTGCCCGCACTTAGGCCTATGAAAATTTGTTAAAAAATCGGTCAAGCCGTTTCTGGAGAAGTACGATAACTAACATTGCGACATGGAAATGTATGAGAAGATATTATTGGAATATTTGGGTATCCTGTATGAATAAATTCTTATAAAATAGATTTATGTTCTATGTAGTGTCAGTCCATGAGGTCCGCCTTTTCAGCTCCGTGAAATAACCAGAATAGCCCGTCGTTGTCGCGTGGGCGACATTGTCAGTTTCTCCATTACTTTCATTCGTAATTATCCCAGTTTCCTTTTAAGCACACTTCAAGTAAAAGTGTTTATTATTACGTATGAAATCGTATTTTGATATAGCAATTATATTGGTAGCTTACAAACAATATGTTAGTCTCACTGGAACTCGAGAACGGCTGGACCGATTTGACTCATTTTGGTTTTGAATTATTCGTGCAAAACTAGGAATTATATGCAATTTCGTTTTCCCTTAGAAACTATTCCTACTTTTCAAACGATACTCATCGTCGTTAAAAAATTCTAATTAAATTTAAAAGATTTTTTTTCATTCGAAGTGCGGGTAGTACCTACGAAGTTTGCCGTGGCAGCTAGTATTTAATATTAATATGTATTTTATTCTATTGATTAATATGTGTTATAGCGACAATAGAAATACATCTAATGTAAACATTTCAACTGTCTAATTAGCTATTACGGATATGAGATATAGACAGACGGACAGACAGACAGACTAACTGCGAGATCTTTTTAGTAGGGTCCCGTTTTTTGTACGGAACCCGTGAAATAACTTAAACGATTCTTGAGCACAATAATAAAGGAATTTTAATGAATATTACACGACGGACAAGTTTATTTAATGCGTTGTGCATTTGTTAAATAATACAAGACCATTGTTGTTTATGATGTAGAGTGTAGACCAATTTACATACCTTAAGATATTCTGCACCGAAAAAATAATAAAAACACAATGGCGTCGAAGCCGAAGGTTGGCCATGACATGGTTTGGCTGGCGACATACATATTTTGTGTACACCTGCAGACGACTGTTGCAAATTGCACTAAACTCGTCTGCATTGGCGAACTAGATAACGCTTTATTGTGTTACTTTGGGAGTCTTCCGTACCCAAAGGTTAAAAACGGAACCTTATACTAAGACTTAATGCCCATCCGTCTGCCTGTTGTCATGTACCATGTGATTGATTGGATTAAAATTTGAAAAATTCCTCCTTAACGTTATACGAGGTGTACGTGAAATTTCAAAGTTTCTTGCCCTAAGGGTTTTTATTGTACGTGGATACATCAGTCAATCACTTTTCCTTTATATATCTTTATTTACATAGGCTTATGTTGGCACGTGGGCTTAAGAGGTTTATTATATACTAGATTATATGTGATATATAATATATCCGTTACGAGTGTTAGAATGAAATCAGCCACTTATCGTTTTATCTTAAGCCCAGTGTATAATCTAAGCTGACACTATTTCCTCATGTACACTTTCTTGAATACTGTAAGAATTTTCTAGAAATTAATAACCCGGTGACGAGAAAATTCATATATTTCCTTGTATTATTATTATAAATTATTTATTATTCAATTACATAATATCAACTTTACATTTAATAAGAATGTATTTTGTTAACATATTAAATGAAAATGTTGGTTTTAAGTGTAATTTTTATACTCGTGTGCTTACAATGACTGTATTTTTTAGTTTTTTTTTTTATACATTTGATAGCCTAGCACAATGACCCGCAACTAACCTGATGGAAAATGATTTTGGGGTCAAAGATGGTGTACTAAGTACCTAATCACTCTTACTATCAATTCCAATCAAGCTTTGTAAATAAATAAAGACGAAACGCATCTATTAGTCCCAGTTCGTGGATTGTTTACTAATTATGGATTATACGTCTCAGTTCGTCTACTATTACGGTGATAAAGAGGGCTGGTAGTACCAAGCTACGGAGCTTTAGTTAATAAAATATATTTTTCCAGGTACTGACGCGTGTCCCATGAAGTCGGTGGTACGACGTATTGGCCAGCAGCTCTCGACGGCGCTCAGCGGGAAGGGTCTCGCGATGCTCGTCAATCACGGCATCGCAGATGATAAGGTACATTTTATATTTTGGTAAGGTCTGGTGGTAAGAGACAACCGAGGCCTATAGGCACTATAGATTTTGTAGGTACGTGGATGTGCTGTGGTCGGACTGTCAGACCTTTTGTGCAAGCCTACGGACTGTCTTATCTTCTATCCTATCCTCCAGACCGGAACACGACAAAGTCTTTATGGTGGCAGGAGTAGGTAAAGTGGTGGATACCTACTCTCTACCACCAATGTCTTGCTGGTACGTGACCCAGTCAACCTATGCTCGCCTCTCACGAGGGGCCTGGTAGGCAGGCAGAGGGTCGTACACTGGGGACTAACATGGAAAAATTCCGGTACTTTTCCTATTCTATAAAGAGGACCCGGACCAACACGGAGAAAACATACATATCGAAAACTATAATAGCTAGAAATTTTAAATTTTCACCGATGACGTGTTTCTGTTGCCGCTATAACAACAAATACTGAAAACAAAATATAATATATATCGAGTATAATAATAGAGTATATTATAAAAGATACTCTCATGCAAAAAACGTGATTTTTTTGCCGTTTCTATAGAGAAAGGTTTTTTCCATCGTAAGTTTAGCACATTGAATATGTTTTAAAGTGAATATTCATATTTTTATTGTGGAATAAATCTGGAAACTCTTCCAAGACAGAAGTGCCTGAAGTTCTCGTGCGGCGTTGTGCAATCTGTACATTATCTAAGATAACTCAATAGAATTATTATTATTATACCGTTTTCCCAGATTACCTCATAGATAATATGATTGACTTGTAAAGTGTGATGATTGCTTAGAGCTATTTAATAATGCTGTTAGTGCCAGTTAGTTTGTTTGACTGGCATATAATCAGCCTCGGTATTCTAGTGGTTAGCGCTTCGCACTTCTATTTCTGGAGTCCAGGTTCGAGACCTGCCATGTGCCTATGTTTTGTTAACTTATGTATAAAATGTTGTGAGTGTTCTTACGCCGAATTAATAGTTCGCCGGATTTGTGTATTCAAATTCGGCTTAATCGGTTAGGGCTTAGTTTCCCTTCTGGGTTTCAGTGGTCAGATGGCAATCGCTCAGTGTAAAAGAACCCCGGCAACCTTGTTAAATACCCTGGATTCCGTAGTCAACCCCGATATCATCTGATATAGAAAAAAAGTGAAATCTAATAATATGGAAACTAATACTATTACCTACACGATTACTTCTTCCATTCCAAATCGATTTTTCTGATTTATGTTTTGTAAGATACGTCGTACTTCACAGGTGGTCTTATGTTATTTTAATGACATTTTGGTTCAATTTTTTTAGGGTTTTGTGCCCAATGGGTATAAATGGATCTCTACTACGTCTCGCACTTGGCCGCTTTTTCTTTAAATGCATAAACATAAATGTTTTATTTTTACGATGAGATCGAATTCGATGTTTTTTTTTTGGAGAAAAACTCGGTTACATCAATCTGTTGCATCATGTGATCTAATATCATTGGCTTATTGTCGGTAGATAAACCACTGCCCACACATTCGGAGTATACTGGCGTGTGGATATTTATCTTATTTCTATTTGAATTTCAGTTAAAAGCCATCTACGCAGACTTGGACAACTTCTGTGCTTTGCCAGAAGGCTGTCAGGCGCAGTATCTTCGCAACCCCGTCAGCAACCATGGCTATGTTCGCCCAGGAATGGAACAGTTTGATAGTACCAAGAAGGTAAGTCTTCGTACTCTGCTTTTTATAAATACTTATCTACATGTTCAAAACTATAAGTATTAAAGTCAGATAAATGAAGTCGGAAATGCGTGCGACCCGCAATGTTTGCGAATTACGCTCTCGGACCGCTTTCGATCAGAGAAAAAGTGGGATTGAGAGAAACTGTCGGTGTAAAAATGAGAAAGGGTATGCTCTGATGGTTCCGTTATGTGGAAGCCATAAGACCAATATCAAACAGACCCAGAGGGACCCGCGAAACGCTCATTGGGTGTCGTGAAACAACCGGGACTATGCTAAGATGATTGGTAGTTTTAATATAAGTATATGCAAATAAATATAATTGGGGCATCTGTATTATGAATATAATATTAAAATAAAAGGCAAAAAAAGCTTTTATTATTTTTCGTGTTGCTCTCAACCCCTTTCATTTGATACCCATATTGTAGAAGTGCTTTGAAAACAACTATTACGCCATCATGGTTGGTCCAACATATTGGATTTAGAATGATGTCATTTACCTTATCGTGCATTGTCTTCCAAACTAAACGTGTATACAAAGTTTCAGCTTAATTGGATACAGATACCAACTTCAAAATTGAATTCTAAGATTCCATCCGAACATACATACTTACATACATATATTGCAAGTTAAATAAAAGCTTTTAATAACCGCTTTTTGTATGGACATACCTATGTATGTATATACAAAAAGTATTATGTACCCGCTACTCTCTGGAACGGCTGGACCGCTTTTAACGGGAGTTTCACTAGCAGAGAGCTGAAGTGCTTAGTGCTTAAGCTACTTTTATTTAGTTAAATTCAAACGAAGACAGGGGCACAGCTATTTTTTAAAAAGGACTTAAAATTCGTTTTGTTTTCCGAAGAAGTAATTAAAAATCTGACGTAAAATTTCATACTTTGTACTTTAAATATATGTAAATTAAAAACAGTCACATCTGTGCAAACGATGGTACCAGTCGATACCAGGCACAAGACATATTCGTAATAATAATATTAAATGAAAAACACCTTTTTCAGTACCTACATGAAGTTTGTGTTGTTGAAATTGCGAAGACCTTGAAAGTCGATTCGCTCAAGACTTGTTTGGTGTTGTAGATATCAAACACTAGAGTGTTTGAATATTCTAATATTGATTTTTTATATTTCCAACCAATCCAATATGGACAATCAGTACACAGTATGTTTGTCAATCACTTATGTACAAAACCATGTTTGGTTTCAGAAAATGTGTTTTTTACATATTAGTAAAGTTATGGACAAAGGATTTGTAATGTTATAAGAAGTAAAAACATTAAACTAATATACTATATTGTAAACGCAGTTTAACTGCAAAAAAAACTGACTCAAGTTCATCATATTTATAAATTTGAATTATTTATGTTTTTGTTCATATGTCAAAAAGTACTGAACATATTACCATAAAATTTATATTATAGGATCACTATTGGACTATGCCAAACGCAAAACAAAAATAATTTATACCGCCAAAAACCGTTACGTGCGAGTTGAATTCGCATACGGAGGGTGCCGTAACAATATCTTTAAAAAGGCAAAAAATCACGTTTGTTGTTTGGGAGCACCCGTTGTGTATGATTTTATCCTTACTGATACAGCGGCAAGAGAAATGCGTCATCTGTGACAATTTCAAATGTCTAGCCATAGCGTTTCATGAGATACAGCCCGGTGACAGATAGATAGGTCCTGTTTTTACCCGTTGGATACGGAACCTTAATAAGGGCCTTTCAATCCGATTTATGTCGGTTTATAAGACTAATATAGTTGCCAGTTTTCAAGCTTAAAAAAGTAACAACAACTTTCTTTAAGTACATAAATTATTTCAGAGAAAAAATAACATTGAAACTAGGCCGCGTGATAACTAATATAATAACAAAACTTCTAAACAAAAAATATGACAATGCAATAAATTTAATATTACTCATATTTATTACGCAAAATACGAAATTATGTGGAACGTTCCATATAAATTTATATGGTGCCATAAAGATTACAATAAAGACAAATGGAAATAAGAAGTAGGTATGTATCGGTCGATAATTTTGTATTTTGTATAAAGACTACCTACCGTTATCTTCGGACTATCTACTTGCAGCTAAAATTGTGCATAAAACATACAATCATAAAAAATCATCCTTATCTTAAGTGATTACGCTACCACTAACACTAAAATCAAGGAATAATCTCCAAAAGATTTATATGATGACATATTTACGTGATTTTGTTTACAAAACCATCTTGAATATCCTGTCCAAAGTCATGATTGGAAAAATAATAGAATTAGAGTAATACCCTTAAGTTATGATAATTTTATGTAAAAAGGTATGCTAGTAAATCCACGACTCGTAAGTCCAGTAGATATACTAGAACACCTACGAGTTGCCAATTTACTAGGGCCCTGATGTCATACAAGCCTATCGCCACTTCGAGCACATTCTAAGCCCGGGCAATGTAATGCTTACTCAGAATAACATTTAAGAAAAGTTGCCCGTCCTGGGATTTGACCCGGGACCCTACGCAGCTAAGAGTTTTAACAGGAGATAGCCGTACCGTTAAATTATATAAATTCATATAATCTATCATAGCATTGATTGTCCATAATGACGTCGAATATATCTTACCTGTGGAGATTAAAGTACTCTCTAGAGATTTCACTCCTAACAAAGACCTGTCCCCAATACGCAGATTGCTAACTCTGACTTGTCAGTTATCCTCGATTTCTAACAGTTGTCAGTATTACAAAGTCAATACAAGCTGGCTTTGTGAGAGTGAAATAGCCATCCTATGAGATTGAGACAGATGTTTTAATAATGCAGACAGGTCGTTGTTAAGAATGTAATCTCCAGAAGTATATACTTCATGTAAGACATAATAATGTCTGAGGAATCTATGTCTATGTATTAATACATGCATGTATTCATTTAGATACTGGTCAGTATGTAATATATGCAATCAAATGATATAATAGGGATTTTTGTTGATCCCCAGGAACTCCGTCACTCGTTCAACATCACAACGCTATCGGCGGCGGCGATGCCAGCGCAGGAGGAAGTGCCAGAGTTCACGCAGCATCTGTTGCCGCTGGCGCACGACCTGACCAACCTCGCCAGGATGCTGCTGCAGGCTCTCGCTTACGCTTTCGGTAATTAATTGCTAGATTCTACAAACTACTTTGGAGAAATTGGATCAGCAAGTTCTAAATAGATAAGATGCTGCAATAGCCTAATATTATATGAATGAACGCCGGATATTGCAATACTAGATAAATCCGATAGTTCGTGGTGAAAAAAACTCCTCTGACATTGCCTTACCTACTTCTCAGTGTCAGTATATGATATTTAGGTAGATAGGTAGTCTTTTTCGTTATATATGAAATTATTCTTTATCTACATCAGCTAGGCAAGTGTCAAGGGATCGGACACTTGGCACTCCACACACTCCGCGTACCCCGCAGAGGAAACGGCATGAAAAGATATATGTATGTATATCAGACGAATTCAAAGTTGACTACCATTAGGTAGGGTGATTTGAAAAGGACTTCTTTTTACACAGAGCAATTACCATCTGACTTCTGCAATCCAGAAAAGAAATCCTCACGACATTTTTATTCAGCATGAGAGCACTTAGAATATGACGTGCTTAAGTTAGAACAACTTTTCATACGTGGAGAACCGGAATAAAAGTCCAAAACTCTAACCACAAGATCATTATGGCGTCTGAGCTTAATTTCCTATGTTGCCACTTCACCCACTGAGGCTAGACTCCACAAAATCAGTTGGAAACTATTTTGAATAGTCGTGCTAGGGTATCTTAGATCAATTTCCAATAGAACAAAACGAGACACTAGTAGTCCACGCCACGAGACTTCTGCAGGTATATAAAGAAGCTTGAGTCGTCATGGTCCATTATCCCGAAGAGACATTGAAACTATTCTGGCCATTCTGCGTCAATGGAATCTTAAGTTAGGATCGCGATGTTCCAGGTCTCCCGCCCGCGGCGCTGCTGGCGTGCCACTCGGGCATGTTGTCGAGCGACGGTTGCAACCCGTCGACGATGCGTCTGCTGTACTACCCGCCGGTGCCGCCCGAGGACGAGGGCCCCCGCTGCAACGGCGTCACCTACACCCGCTGCGGGGCGCACTCCGACTGCTGCACCTTCACGCTCGTCGCGCAGGACTCCGAGGGCGGGTTAGAGGTAACTGACGCCTGTCTGTACTATGTTCGCATTAAAGATCAAGTGTGTCACTGGGTATGCGGTGGAGTACTACGGTTACAAAAATTTTGGGCCTCGTTTACCTACTGAGTTGCAGAGGTCAGAGCATATTGCCTCTACAAACGGATGCTCTTGTCAAATCCCTAGATTAGGTAGCGACCCCGATATCACATAAACAACGGAATAAGGCTTACCCGAAGATGTGTCCCGACCTCATTTCGATTACTCAAAATACGCAGGGAGGTTTTGCACTTATATATTATTGATGCTTGGAAGTTCACAACTGTCCGCTTTGAATGATTTTTTTTGTTCATGTGACATAAAATATTATAATTAGATGCAGATTATATGTGTTAGCCTAGTGTTTGACTGGATCAGAATGTGTACACCGTCCAGGATTACTCTATAGCTTAAATAAATAAGCAAGTTCATATACAGATAGTTTTAAATTTAATAATGCTATTTCCAGGTGAAGTTGAATGATAAGTGGCAGGCAGTCGGCCATCTTCCTGGGGCTATTCTCATACAAACCGGAGAACTGTTGGCTACGTGGACAACTAATGCTCTACCAGCACTTGTAAGTACACTGCATGTCATAATTATTTCCACATTATATATTGTAAAAGATCCGATGGTTTCAGCTAATGACTTCAACTCCTGAAAACGGCGCTCATACGCACGTACGTGGCTTACGTTTCCTAATTTTGGTAGTTAGAATTCGAGCACGAAGTTTCGGAAACAGTCTGGCACGCAGGAAATATTTAGGTGCATAAATGAACGCAAAACATATACACAAACTCGTCTTCCCTCTTTAACTCCCAATGGGATGGAGATCGCTCCGACCAGACAAAGAGTTCGGACGATGTGTGTGACACTACAATCACCGGGCCATTTTACCCGGTCGACTCTAACAAAACAAATTAGAAGGTTTCTGTTATTTATCGTTTTGATTTCATATGATCAGATAAAACTGTTCGTATTTTTAATATGGTCGTGTTCCGCTGCAGATGCACCGCGTGGTGGTCCCGGCGGGCCCGTACGCGCGCGCGCGCGGCCGCCACTGCGTGTCGTTCTTCTGCCACCCGGACGCGGGCGCCGCGCTGCCCCCCGCGCCGCCCGCGCCCGCGCCCCCCGCGCCCGCGCCCGCGCGCCTGCCGCACCTCACGCTGCAGCACCGCCTGCTGAGCGCCGCGCACCACCTGCACAAGCGCTTCCGCGAGACCTACGCCTGACTAGCGGGCGGCGCACGCAAGCCCCGCCCCGCGCCCCGCCCCGCCCACTCGCCGTAGACGGGCCCCGGCCGTACAGTTACAATTAAAAGATACTATCAGTTTCTAGTATCGCTCGAACCGGATGCTGACGCTTGATATCCTTGAACCCCAAGCTGAGCTACTTTTGTATTGTATTTATACATACACCCTAATAGCTGAACGATTCTGCCATCCTATTCATCACCACACCGATATTCCTTACCGAGCACCGTCAAATAACTCACCTGTTATTATTGGCAGGCATTTCACTGCCATACATATTTTAATAACGCTACATTTTTGACCAGATCTCCTCTTAAACTTGTACTTAATTTTAATATTGACTGACATTTATTAATTAATAAGTGTTCGGTAAATCTTAAAATACCCTCTTATGAATTGTAATTGGAAAGGGTTAAAAAGAAAAAACTTACTTAATCTGTATTTTTTTAATTTATGTATTAATTTTGTATTAAAATTTAGGTAATAATACAATGATTATCCTGATTTACTCTAATACATATTTACAAATCTTATCGTTACAGAGGACACGAAAACAAACCGATACACGCGTATACTTAATAATTAATTTAAATCTTTTTGTAATGGCTTAAAACTTAAATCAATAAAAACTGTACTTATTACTACAATATCATTATAATTATTTTAAAACTCCAATACTTGTGACTTAAACGTACGGTCTAAAAGCCCAATCGCAGATAGTGACGCACCTAAAACATCTATGGTGTCTATTGGCCACGGTTGTCTCTTACCTATCAATACTTATTCCAACATTATTTGATACAAGTAACATGTATCAATATATAAGTTTTTAGCGAGATTTAAATAAATCTCTATGACTCATTTTAATTATATACTTATACATAAATATTTTTAATCGGCAGTTTCAATTAAAGATTTTAAACAAATAAGTTTTAAGAAAGTTTTTGTACTTAATAAAAAAAGTGACCAATGAGGACTTGCATTATAAAAAACAATATTTTTCTTACAATTGAAAAGTGCCTTGACTACAATATTTAAAAGTTTTATAGAAGTTTTATAAATGTTAAATGAAAACTGACTTAGTATTCTTTTAATTTGGTAAAAAACAATTCATATCACCAACATTATTAATAAAATAATTTGTTCAGGATTCGATTTGTTGAATATTTCATCTCTGTTGAAAGATCATGGAAAGACACAGAGATGAAATCAATCTTGTTGAAATAAATCAATTGGGATTAATTATCATTTGTCTATATTTCATTGTACATTTAATAATAAGTTGGAATTTGCTCAAAGAATAGGTGATTTGAAAGATTATTATTAGGTGTTAAAATATCAATCATTCCCAATTTTTTTTTCTGTAACCTACTTAAAATTTACCATGATTTTGCTAAAAGACGATATTATTTCGCCTGGTTTATTTTTGTTTTTATTATTTTTTACTTATTTTAAGGGTATTAGCAATTAGCGACGTGGAGCACGACATTTCTTATTTAAGTAACTAGCAAGGACAATATCGAAATCGAATCGTTTTAATTTTTATATTACTTTGTTCGCGTTTGAATTTAACTAAATAAAATTAGCCAAGTTACTCCTTATTACATCGGCTATCTGCCAGTGAAAGTTCCGTCAAAATCGGCCCTGCCGTTCCAGAGATGTAACGGAACAAACAAAATACGGACGGTTAGTTTAATATAACAAACGGAATCCAGTTTTATTTCCCATTGCGTTTATTAGTTTCTATCTCGGTATTTTCCTTGTTAACGCTTCCATTACTTCACTCATACATTTATTTAATTACGTTGCTTTGTATATGTATTGTGTTGTTGATTAAGACTAACTACTTCGTATTAGCCACATTTACTTAGACCTTTTCCTAAGTAAACCATGTGGTCATTTCGCTAGCACAATTCTTTAATCTGTACTTAATATCTCTATCCTTTTCTTATTAACGATTTAGTACAAGATTTATTTATTTGTGTTCTTTAGGAAAATACTATATAGACTTCAGTATTTGTCTACTGGAAAGTAGATTATAAACGAAGGTTTTGTGCATTTGTACTCCTGTGTGTGAATGTTTAGCAAGATTGTAGAATGTGACTTTTTTGTTTTATATGGTGTAGAAAATTGACATACGTTTTTAATAATAAATACGTTATGATATATAAAAAAAATATTTCTGACTGTTTTTTACACACAGTACTTTCATTTTCATTTTAATGTGCATTTTAAAATTGCTTTTACTATTGTTTATTTTTATTCAAACTTAAGAGTTAAACCCAAGGAAAGTAGTAAAAAATTTAATACGCACTAAACTTTTTTTTTTGAATAAAAATATTAAGAAGTCGGAGTAATTCGCGTGAATATTTAGTTTATAAAAATTCTTTGATAATAGTCATTCATATATCAAATACATTAACGAATTAAATTGCCACGTTTATACGTTTCGCCGATGTACCCATGGAGAAATCTCAATGAATGACGAAATGTTATTGGTTATTGCGTAGGCGCCATTTGCAAAACATGTTGCGTCTGTGACTACTTCCAAATGTGCAATTGTTATAGCACGAGTCCTGTTGCTTTTGCATTCCAAATGTTAATGTAAAGCTATAGAGTTTCTAGTGTTTACATTATATGTATAAAATGTATAAATTACATTTTATATGTCTTTATGATGCGCTATTCTATGAATATTTCTGACTAAACTTATAAACGTGGTAAATGTGTAAGTGTTCTAATAAATACCAGGCAGGATAATTGTAACATCTGTAGGTGTTGACGTTATAAAATGCCCTTGCTTGAAATATTAATGACTGATTGTTTTTTGTGTTCAGTGTATACTTAATTTTTTAAGGAGGTACCTATTTTATGATATTAGAAAAGAATTGTTAAATCAACACTATCATGATCATGTAATAGGTATACTAAAAATGACGTCTCTATATCAAATATTATTTAGACACACCTTCCTCAAAAGTCTATAGTTTTTGCATCTCTTTTACAACTTATCGTAGTACGACAATAGCACATTTCATCCCTAGGGCAAAAAATAAAAAACTCTCAGATCTCATGTAATTGTGAAAAACCGATTATAATTATCTGATCGTTTTTGTGTTTATTCAAGCCTGATAATTATAACATCTTGCCAAAATAAATTAATATTTTAAATGAAAAGCCTAGCGCCAACAATGAAAAATATAGAAAAGTAATAGAAGCTAGGACTTATTGTTCTAATTTTTTGTATTGATAATTTCATATATTTAAACCGCAACACTGACTTCAATCTCCACGAGTTTTTGTTTACTTCATTAATATTTGTTATATTACTACTTTTCATTAAAAATATCAAAAGCAAGCAATACACTTTTCTTTGCACACGCATACGATATTATTTGGTCGTGGGTAATAAAGAAGTGTATTTACCAGATAATGCTTTATTAGCCCAATAATTTTAGTCTAAAACTGGTGTGTTCTTTCTATTATGTAATAAGTATTTTGTATTACCTATATACATTTTATATACTTAGGCATTAAGTAGGAAACTTGTGTATGACTGGTAGAAGCAAATAGGGTAATATTTATATTCGGGACTTAGTTTTTTAATATCACCTTTGCCCTATTGAAATTAATATTGTACTCTTCAGTTTCGTGATCATAATCGAAGTTCAGGATAAATAACATAAGTTTTCGTCGGTAAAATTGGTTGATAAGACTACCGTCGGTTATTAATATTTGTCACCTAACTATGTTATTTCAAAGTACAATTATAATCTACAATATGTTATGTAAGACCAATTATTAGATCACATTTTGCATTTTAAACTCAACAGTTTGTTTTTTTATCAGATTTTCACAATTTCTCAACTTATTTTTGGTTAAATTCCATTTATTTCAGCTAGTATTATTGCTGTAGTAACAATGCGACCACTTTCACACATAGATATGAATTCATAATGTCAAATTCACATTATCTGCATTTTATTTTAGTCACTTGTCGATAAAACAATAAATAAAAAAAGTAAACATAAAATGTGATTGTGTGATGTTGTTGTGATGAATTGGTCGTACTTTAGTGAACTGAAGAAAGCAGTCTGATATTTGTAAAACTTTTTAGTACTTCAATCAGGAGAATTAATGATAGATCCGAGCTTTTAGCGGATATATCTTCCTGGTAGAATTATTATACCATTTACTGATTTGACATTTTAAAAGATATATAACTGTAACTCTGACAATGTCTGTGGACAAGATTTGATTGTTTTGTAGATTCTTCTGGATGATTGGCCGGTTTTATTTTTTTTCTTATGACCTGAAGAATTTTATTTTTATTGTAATAATGAACTAGTGAAAATAAGAGGTAGATACACACACTGTTGATTGAAAACGCTGGAATTAGCCAGAACACAGCTATTAAACAAATATTATTTAAAGCTTGGCAAAATTATGTTCTAAACGGTTGTGTGTATATCTACATGTGTTTAGTCAGATTCGTAAAAGTCATTAGTTGGCCATTCGGCCTTTATATTCTTGCCGCTAAAGACGATTTTATCTGTATTCTCATCACAATGATTAATAACTATTTTTATTTTGGGTGGGGCTTAAAATTCAAAAGAAAAATTGATTAAAAAAGATCAAACATTAGAATATAATAGTAAAATTTACAACGTTTTACCTAGTTTAGCATTTGCTAGTGTTGCCAGATTTTTCTTACACTGGTAATTGGATTTTAATTAAATATAGTAAAACCGCTTTGTATGGTAGACAAATTTTTAAGTTGGCAACATTTGCCATAAAAACCAGAAAATTATTTTTTGTCGTTTTTCTTTGACCTAACAGATAGTGTACCAATAACAGTTTCGTGTAAGAACGACGACTTCTTATGAAACTGGTTTTCTTGCATTTAATTTTTTAACATTTAATTTTAGATAATTTTAAATATGTTTTCAAATGTATAAAGCCCTATCCTTCCATTTAAATAATGTCAGTATTCGTTACCGTATGTACTTACAATGTTATTTCTAAACTTTCATTTGTAAGATATACTTTTGTTAAATACCTACATTTTTGTAAAATGTAAAATATTGAAATTCAGAAAATTTTACAATTTACTGTATTTTAATTTAGTAATAAAATCGTTGTGAAAATTATTGTTTGGTTTCATTCATTTCTATTTTGGAAGAAAGAAAATTCGTAAAAGGCTCTGTGACGACCTCATCGTCATGGTATTCTAATATAGGTGGTAGTGTGCCATGCAGCAGCTCGCCCTGATTGGTACCACCTATGGGATCTCACGATTCCTATCAATCCCTGCTATTGTCGTGCCCCGTGGTGTAGCTGCAGACTGTCTTTTACCATCACGATAGTTGCTTGTGTGCTACCTTATTACTCAATAAATATTTTTTGATTGTTCGGTCCAAAATGTACGCACAATTATACTTTGTAAACTATAGCATGAGCCACAGACTCCAGTCAGCTCTAAAATTTTCCTTGCACAAACTATTCTTGCTAACAATACTCTAACAGACACAGTACGCTTCTGGTATGTCAGTAGGGGTATCAAAATAAGATAGGGAGAAAAGACATGAAGGGTCCTTCATCCATAGCTTAGATGATTTTAGTTATTCAGAATTTTCTCTCCAGACAATTGTCACTTCTAACCCGACAGTTCTTTTACAATATGTTTTTTTTTTCAGAGAAGTACGGCCAGCACACGACCGTGAATTTGAGTGACATGGATAAATTTTACTAATTTGTGCTTACATATGTTAGGGGCCTCTGTAGACTGGAGGAATTTACGTTCCTGGTTGCTACTGTAATTCTTGTTACGAGTTCTCATAAACATCAACTACATAATCTAGCTTCTACATATATATAAATATATTCACACCAGTACCTACCCAATTATAATTATATACCTACCTACTTAATAGAGATTATCAGGTGCCAAGTGTCACGATCCCTACTCACTTGTCTAGCTTCCTCCACATTCATTACTTTCTTCGTACAAACACGCTGGTTTCGGAGACTCTTGACACCAACTTCGGATAATACGCGAGGTATTTGGTGTGATATAGCTTTTAATCGACAGTATCGGGCACATTGCAGCAAGGGCTCGACATAGTCAAATATGTTACCTACATGGTAAGGCAAAATATCGACGCCTTTGAAACCCGAAGGAAAGACGAACTCGTAACAAGAATTACAGTAGCAACCAGAAACGTAAATTCCTCCAGTCTACAGAGGCCCCTAACATATGTAAGC
>DVZL01000806.1:0-20614 GCA_018236625.1 Lasaia peninsularis
TCCTTCTCCTGGCTCTAAACTACCTCCCTGCCAATTTTCAGCTAAATCGGTTCAGCCGTTCTTGAGTTATAAGTGGAATAAATGTACCTAATATTAAACAAGTTATATTATACTCATATATTTACGTAACCGAATTTACAAACCTTCATTTTGGTACACCACTCCATTCGCTGGGACTTAGAATAAAATTTGAACTTAGAAGTTAAATGTTAATGGAATTAATATAGACATCTAAATTTATTATTTCATTTTTTTATTTTTATAGGTATCAAATAAATCTAAAAAAAACCTTATATCAGTGAAAATGTTTAAACCCTTCAGGTGGGAACAAAGGAGATAAAAATCTACTAGTAAATGCAACAGAAAATTCATTGGTTGGCTGAGGGATTTACGTACACTAAACGTAATCAACAATCCGTAAGTTTCAGGTTTCTATTTCTGTCGGAGGCAGGCATTTATATGATGATGTGTGTGACTGCCCCGTTGGTCAAATGGCTAGCGTACCTACACGCCTAGCCTCATCGACTAACTCTCTCGGGTTCGGTTCACGACGGGGATAAACATTTGTGTGATGAACATAATTTTCTGGAATCTGGTATATAAGGATTTGTATGTATTACTACCGTTATCTAACACCCATAACACAAGCATATAATTTGCTTACTTTGGGATTAGATCAATTTATGTAATTTGCCCAGAATTATTAATTTATTATTATTATACAAATATAGCAACACTCATTTTTTTAAGTTTTTTGAATTTATTTGGAAATCCTAATGTCAGATATTGGATATGTGCTCGATATGGCGACAGACTGCCACATCCTACGACCTAATATCGTCGACTAGTAGTAGCCGCATACGTACTTCTGCTAATTCAATGCCGCGGTTTGCAATGTTTGTTGAGTAATGCTCGCGGAACGTATTCGTAACAGTGAGATCAGAAAAAGAGTGGGATTGAAAGAAATTGTTGGTGTAAAAATAAGAAAAAGCATGCTCTATCAGAGTTCAGAGGAGTTCGGTCATGTAGACAAAATTAAAGATTGACATAACATATATACAATGTGAAGTTGTATGGAAGAAACCGGCCTATCACATAATCTAGTAAAATGACCCAAAGTTTCTTTCGTACGACTCAATCAAACGCTTTCTCAAGATCCATAAAACGGAAGAAATTTTATGAGCAGAATTGGTCTTGGTCTTGGTCTTGCTTTTTCGCAAGACCAAGACCAAGACCAATTATCTAACACCAAGACCAAATACGCAAGACTCAACCGAAAATTCTTACGCTTTCTTTATTAGATAAAATAAATACAACAACGTCAACATAATCTGATTTTCTCGGAACTATATAGTTGGCATATTCAATTGTCAATTTGTTTTCTAGATTTTAACGTTCTATTGAAAATCAAAGAAACTTTACCACTTTTTGAACAAAGAAGATCTACAAAAATATTCCAAGAGTTAGTATTTTTACACCAACGTCTGCATAACAACTAGTCTGCTCGATGTTTATTGTATCCGTACATCCCCTTCCAAAGCTGAAACCCCCTTGAGCCTCTCCTAATATTTCATAGGACATCCCTTGCTTTCTCCTTTCAATTATTTTCCCATAACTGGTGCAGTCCATGCGTGAACTCTTGCCTTTATAAGCTTCAACAACATAGTTTATGCGTTTTAACCGAAAAAAATGACATAAAATCAGATAAAACAAGGTTAGATACTGAAAAATCCCGCATCCTGCGGAAACCTATTAAGTAAACGGGATAAAAGTAGCCAATTACCTATCTCGCAACATAGGTTACCCGCTGGTCAAATATCGTGATGATGATGACATGAAATTATGATGATGAAGAATACGTTCAGTAATCCCCGTACATACAGGGTATAACTCACGCTGGTAGTTCATGAGTTTATAGTAAGAATTGTTATTGCTGTAAGTAATTAATTACTGAACTACATAACTGACGACTTAAAAAAATACATAATGTGCAAACCATAATCCATTAAAAAGAACAATAAATTAAATTGGACTGCGCGTTCCCGAATTATAACCAAATTTAGATTTTGGTGTTTGCCCCTCTCCCACGGAACTCCTTTAAGCAAACATAGGTTACATGGTTGTCAAATTTCGTCATCCTCGGACTCGGTTCAGTAGTTTTAGCGACCATCGCGACCGGTATACAGACAAAAATTTAAAAAAAAATTAAAAAATGTGTTCTGCTGCCCATTCTTATTAGTCTATTTTTTTAAATATCTTTAATGTACTGAATACACTTCTACATTTTTATAATATGTATAGACTAGCTGCGAATTCATCCGCGTTTTTATTTAATTATTTCAATTTATAAAATATTTATAAAATAAAATTTTAAAATAAAAGTAGCCTAAGCAAATTTTTATTACATCAGCTGTCTGCCAGTGAAGGTCCCATCGAAATTGGTTCAGCTGCTGCAGAGATTAGCGGGTATAAAGTGATAGACAGACACAAATTCTAAAACATACTATTTTGGTATAATACGTAGGTACCTTGTAAACATACATTTGTTTAGTAAAAAGCGTTTATTTTGATATTACATACATACACTCAAACTCCATTTATTTGTATAGAAGCTATTTATTTCTAAGCTTTATAATTCCTTGTTTATTCGCTTTAAATAAAAAACATCTCCTGCACAATTTATCGCCTCATCGATGTGACATTTCGAGTGTCATCCAACTAATTGACCGTTCTGACATCTAGCGATTGTCAGATCAGCGATATGACACGTTTTCTGTTTTCTACTTGAACCAATACGGATGTAAAATTTATGGAAGTATTTCATAAGCTATGACTGCGACCAATATTGACTTTTCAAAAGACTTGTTAAAAACGAAATATTGTTTATTACGAACACAAATGAAGAACTACATAAACAAAAAAACCAGCCAAATGTGAGTCAGACCCGCGCATGAAAGGTTCCGTACCATTATAAAAAAACGGCAAAAATCACGTTTGTTGTATGGAAGCACCCTTTATATGTTTAGTTCATCCTATTTCAGTATATGTTATTGCAGTGGCAACAGAGACACATCATCTGTGAAAAGTCCAACTCAAGCTATTACGGATCAAGCGACATAGCCTGGTGACAGACAGACAAACGAACAGTGTAGTAGTAGTATTTACCCTTTGGGTACGAAGCCCAAAAAAAAATCATATCTACTTATATTTTATTCTAAATTTGTTATTATTATTATGAACATTTTAATAATGATCAATGGACAGTTATACTTGAACAAATACTATAGATGTACAAATACATTACGGTTTAATAATGTATTTGTACATCTATACAAATAAATAAAAGTGGAGTGTTTGTTAATAATTATAAAATAACGACTTTTTTTTAATTGCATGTATGTCTAAATCTACATATACCAAAACAACATTTTTTTAAATGTTGTCTGTCTTTCTGTCTACTTGTCTGTCCGTTGTATAGACAATAAGAAATCTCTAATAATATATAGATATTCCAATTTAAAGGTTCAGTATAGAAATAAATAAAATATCCCGATACTACTTAAATATGCGGGCAAAATCGATGCAAACATCTAATAGCAAAATAGACAAAAAAACATCATCAATTACATAAAATCAAAAACTTCATTTTTGTGTTTTTTTTAGATGTTCTAATGACACATCCAGTATACTGATGTTCTGATCCGTGATTAAAAGGGTTCCCATAAAAGACTGCTCGTTTGAAGTGTGCCGCCTAATTATGGGAAACATTTATCGTATACAAGGTATGTACTTGCGGAAAACGTGTTAATAAAGGTAGATTTTTAGAAAGATTACTGGAAGAAGTGCCATTATTAAAACATACCTACCTGAAATCCAGTTAAAAAATATAGTTCCGGAGGTATTATGATTAATAAGTCTTTTATAGGTACGGATTTGAAAACCCAATCGAACGCTAATAATAAGTGAATTTAAACTACTGCATTATTTATCTGTTGCATTCAGTCAGATTTCGTGGTAGAGTTTCGCAATGCTCGTTTGGATTCTTGCCGCCATAATTGCTCATAATTGTCGTGCTCAGTTTTATAGGTAACAGAAAAACTTACGCTAGAAACTCATTATTCCGGTCTTAGATAAGAATCGCAATATTAACCTTTTTAATATACACTATACAGTCAAGGAATTATCTGTTTATTTACTTTCTAATAACATTAAAAAAAATTAGATAGTTGAAAATCCCCAGCCTTTTAAGAGTTCCATTGGTTTGTCTGACATACCTATTGAAACACTTTTCAACGGTTTAAAAGAACATACCTATGCTAAGCAAGGAAGCACTTAACAGTATGTTTTAAAATCACATACTGCCATCTATACGTAAAAAAGATACTAACAATAATTTATACTCTTCACCAAAATATTACACAAACATAACATGAAACACTCTTTTCTAAACTTACTTAGATATATTTTTCATTTAGTATTTTTTATGCACCTACTTTGGTTGTTTGATGTTTCTTATATCTGTTGCTCTAAATATTGTCTGGTAGAGAATGCTATACGCATTAAGCTCGCCTTTTGTATTTTTTTTATTACATTGGAAAGCAAACAAGCAGACGCATTTCCTGATGGTAAGAAATACACGTCGCCTAGAGACACCAAAGGTTTTTTTTTTTTTGATACGGACTAACTTGTTGCTAACCGAGTGGTTCTTTCAACTTCACCGGACTTTAAGACACCAAAGGTGGAAATAGTACATTGCCAACCTGAGGCTTGGATGGTAAGCCTCTTGCGTGAGTAAGTTCACCGACTACCCTACCCTCTAAACCAGAACACGACAATGGCGAGCACTGACGCTATTGTGGCAGGAATAGGTAAGGCGGTGTTACCAATCCGGGTGAGTCGTTACAAGACTCTACCTTCTAGTATTTAATATATTTGTTAATATGGTGTACAAAAAAAATTAAATTAGGTACACTATTATAATTAACATAATATGGGTGAACCATTAAACAACCAATATTTCTTTTAGATTTGTCTTGACGGAAGCATAATATATTTTTTGACATTTTGAAAATTACGCTTATAAACCGTTCTACGGCAGAAGTGTCAGGCAGTACAAAACTGGCCGGGAAAGCTAGTAAATGTAATAACTTACACAAAATATGTATCAAACACGTAGAATTGGGTATTCCACCCATATACATAGAACAGTGAAATCAAATTTTCTAAACCCAAACTGAGGTCCACTGCTATATCCCGTGATTTAATTAGCGTGAAGATAATTTAGAATTGTATTGTTATGGGAGATAATTTACAAAAGCAAAATAAACCACCCTCGAGAAATGTAATTATGAGCAATTTAACACAAAATCAGTTTTATTTGACGTCGGGTTTGACGCACGTGTCATCAATCAGGGAGTCGTGTTCTGATTGTAATAATTGACGTTAGGGAGAGGGGGGCAGGAACAAAACCTGGCAACATTGTGTTTGGTCAGATTTAATTTAGACATAGATTTTTTAACTTAAACATAATTTCGCCTCTGTGGTGTAACGGTACGGCTGTCGCCCGTTAAGAACGTTAGACGCGGGGGTCCCGGGTACAATTCCCAGGTCGGGAAACTTTTCTTAAATATTTTTTAAATTATTCTGAGTAAGAATTTGAATATGCCCGAAGTGGCGATAGGCTTGCCACCTATCACATTATGGGCCCTAGTACCTTGGCTAATCGTGGGTGTGTTCTCGTATATCTACTGGACTTACGAGTCGTGGATATACTAGCACACCTCCTACACCTTCGAGGATAATAGGCGTGAAGATACTTCTTCTTTTTTTAATAGAATAAGCATAGACAGAATATCTTGGAGTATAGGCCTTCGTGGCCTAGTGGTACGTGCTTCGAACTTCCTTTTTGGTAGTCCAAGTTCGAAACTTGTCATGTATACCTACTAACTAATGAGTTTTTCTAAGTTATGTAGTACATTTACTGAGTGCTCTACGATGAAGGAAAACATCGTGAGGAAACCCGAGATTGTGTCCGATATGGCGACGGACTTGCCACCTGTCACATCATTGGACTTAATATCATGAGATAACCATTGGTGCATATGTACCTCTGCCTACTCTTTCGGCGTGTGGGCGTGACGATATTTATTTTTTTATTTTTCAGCATAGAAAAAAACTAACAAGTACATCACCTAAAGAGACCAAAGGTGTTATAGACGCGTTGTCAAGTTAAGACTGGGGACTTTAACCTCTGTCGTAGGAAATTTTGCGCCTGCCCTGCTAAATCTGAACGCGATAGTGGCGTACACTAACATTATAAGAGTACAAGAGGCAAAATAAAATAGAGATTAATATCATTGAAACTGAGGAAGTACGGAAGGAAAACACTTTTAATCCTTTAAAACGTCACCTTAAGGACTTCTGAATCTTAACAATGTGACGGCGACAGGAAGCAAAACAATAGGGACAATAATAGCCCTTGGAATATGAGACACGACACGCGCGCGCCACGCGGCGAGTAGCGGAACTACCCTCTTCAACTGGAAACCTTTGTTTTCGGATTATCCTGCTAATGATGTTTAAAAAAACATTTTTCTTTTTTTGATTAAACGTTTTTGTTTTTGTCTTAAGGTTTCATAGCTTTTATTGGAGTCGTTTTTTTTTATACGATGACCCAGCACCCAGCTCTCCTAATTGTAAGAGACACCATAGATGTTATAGGTGCGTTGCTGTCCTGTTAGACTGTATGTTTAAGTCTACCGGCTACTCTAGCCCCCAGATCATAACACTATGTCATTATGGCAGTAGGAATAGGTGGGGCGGTGGATCCCTTCCCGCACAACACTCTACCTGCATAGGATTATGACACTGGGTATGCGGCGGAGTACACGGTTATAAAAAAAATATTTTAAAGATTTTTAGCTTTTTTATTAAGTTTCATAGATTATGTGATCATGATAGTGAAATTTCGGAATTAGATATATCAGAGCACATCTTGTCTCAAAGCGTAAACGGTGCTTATGTGCTGTATAGAATGGACACCGCTGCACAACACACTACCATGTGGTCATGTTGGTAGTGATCCAGTTAACCTATGCTCGCCTCTTACGAACTGTCTGGTAGGGTAGATGGTCTATTCTACACAGGGGACACGGAGCAACACGGGAAAAAATTGTATATATTTTTTATTCTTGTTGTCCTACTACGCGTAGTTACGTTAATTATTACTATTTTATAGATTTCGAACCCAAAGAGTAAAAAAAACCTATACTAAAACTCCTGTATGTCTGTCTGTCGTAAACCATAGCTAGACGTGTGAAATTTTAACAGATTATGTATTTCTATTGCCGCTATAACAACAAATACCTACTTAAAACTTAATACTATAATTATGTTGTTAACTAGCTAAACCGGCGAATATAGTAGCGCAATATTATTTCATACAAACCTTCTCCTCATAATAATGAACACAAAATAAATATTTATCCAATTTGAAATGTATGTAATGTATGTGTAATAAGCGGTTTCTTTCGGTGATTCATTTTTATTATTTACTAGCTGTGCCCGCGACTTCGTCCGCGTTTTTATTTAATTAATTCATTTTTATAATTTATAAAATAAAATTCTAAAATCAGCCTAAGCCGTTCCTTTTTAGCTGTTTGCCAGTGAAAGTTCCGTCAAAAACGGTCCAGCCATTTCTGAGATTAGTAGGTACAATCAGAGAGACAAACAGACTGGACACACGAATCTGGGTCTACTCACGATGTTTTCCTACGAGAGCTCCCAGAAAATTTACTTAAATCACTAAAACTCTTCGATACATGGTATGGTTCGATTCTAGACTACCAAAATGGTAACTAACTTTCTTAAATTTCTACTTCTAAAGGGGTAAATTATGGAACGAGTTTGTGTCTCCTTATGGAGGAAGTCATGGGCAAAAGCTAGTCATAAAATAAAACACAAAATAAGAGAAATTATATATTTCAATATATTTCTTTACAACTTCTTTATATCGCTCGGCACCTACTACGTTATGTTCGTACAAACTTCACAATAACTACTAAATCACAAATATTTTCACTCACACACAAAAAAAATACTACAAAAGAATGTAATAAATAAATATTGCTATCCCTCTTGTAAAAATAAGCGTCCATAGTATTATTGATTGACTGATAATTAAAAATGTTTATTCTACGAGATTGATTTTTAAGACGGTTTCACACTATCGACAAGATTAGTATTGATATATTTTATAATAACAATTAAAAAGTCCATATAAACGAATTAACTAAAACATTTATATTCAGAATATCCTCTAACAAAATTATCGTTGCACATTATAATGGACGTTTTCCTGTAAAAAATGTAATCTACGATAATAATCAATGTAAGTCATATTTTTTGTAATAATTGCAAAAAAAATCTGACAAATATGATTTTGACAAAATATTCTGATCTCCTGTTTAATGTTTAGATTCAACGTATACGTATAAAAAAGTCTATACTTCGATAAATAAAAGTTGTCTTTGTTGTGACTTATTTGATAGTGTGAAGCCGCCTTGACACAGTAATTTTTATTGCAAAAAAGCACAAATAATTTTATTTTACATAAAAGTATTCAATAATGTCATCTACAGTCAAAATAGTTCGTCTTAGTTTGTAACATTATAATTGTAATAAAATATATCTGACCAAAGAATTCTACATCAATCATGTTCGAAATAATAACTCGTGAATGAACTTAATTTCAAATATTAAAAAATATTTAAACACATTATGACATATATTCAGAAAAAAACAAGATAGATATAGCCAATATTCTCTATTCTCTATCGTCAGCTCTTAGTGGAACTTCATTCTATATTCCATATTATACATTTAAAGTATTTCAAGAGGTTTCACTTTTTAACCTCAAGCCTTGTAATGAAAAAAAGATAGGAAAAAAATTATACACTGGTTGGTTTATAAAATAATTAATCATAATTAATTAAATATATCCGTGGAAAAATACAAGTGTGTGTATATATCAAATATGGACATCGTCGTTGTATTTAAAACTTCATTTTAGCATGAATATTTCGCGTCTACCATTCGATAATTTACTCTCGACAAAAACGTGTGACCTGTCAAATGAATTAATTTGACAAGTGCAGTGTTAAGATTCCATTCGACTACCAAAGAAAATAGCTTATATGCACACCTTATAAGAAAGGAAGAAAATACTCGTAAGATTCGTGTTTGCTTGACTGTATATTTGATCATTTAGATTTACGAGTGTCAACTAACGCTCGTTTCTTTACTTAGCTTCGAAAACGCGAAAGCATGACGCTAGTTGACCAATTAATGACCGCGTAAATAACGAGAGTTAGTGTAAAGATTTAGTATTGTCAAACGAATAAATTAAATAAATAAAATATAGCTAAATTGATCATTTCAACAAAAATAAAATACAATAAAAAATTATATCCACATAGTTTGTCTTAATGCACACAATTAGGTATTACAGGAACATCTTAATCGTCTGCTAATGTTTTTCAAAAAGGAGGGGTTTCTATGAAAGAAATAGATTTTTTTAAATTCAAAATATTGTTGCACCTTTTTAAAAAAAAATGCAAAAAATCTGGTTAAGACAGACTCATTTATGCCAAAGATTAATATTTCGTAAATATTAACAAAAAAAAAAATTATTTTGTTACCATTTGAAAAATTGTTATCTTCTTATTTCTTTGAAATAAGATTAATTTCCAAAGTAACCTCAAAAATCATTTCTCTGTTATATAGAACAAACGGACATGTAGATAAACTGATGATAAGATGTCCGCTGCTTACTTACATCTGCAATACCATAAGTATCACAGATGCAAAATCAATAGTTTTTTTGCTAAAAATAAAAAAAAATACGTTAGGTTTTTCAAAATAATATCACTCCTTATAAGCCTCTATCTTTTTAATAATATAGCCTGTGCTCACGTAGGAAGTAGAACAACGAAAACAAAGATTTTTTTAAAAAAAATATTTTTTTTATCGACTCATATGGAACACTCATTTTTTTATTAATAATACTAATATTCTACAACTAACCATTGAGAGTTTAAAATGTATACTTAACAATGGCACCACTGCCGTTTTTACACTTACCTACGTATTTGTACATTTTTAACATTAGTTTGAATGTAGGATATTTCTACAGTTATAGTAGTTTTCTTCATTTTTAGTACCTCTTATATTTCTAGCAACATATGTCTAGCTCGTTAAGCAAAAAAATTGTATAAACACAAAAAATGTCAATCCTTTAAGATACCATAACAATAACTAATTAGCATTTCAAAATTTTCTTATACACTTGTTTCTTCTACCGTTTCAATCAGATTTATAAAATTTGACATAATGTCAACATGTCAACAAAACATAAAAAAAGATATTTTAAGGATTCTCTCATTTTTGGGATGTTTCTTGAAATTTTTTTTTTGAAAAAAAGTTTGATGAAGTAAATATGTGTATACATTATGGACGCTATTTACATATAGGATTGTTCAAACCTATCACTATATATTACACATTACGTATGTAGTTTAATACGATTATTTAATAAGGGCTCAATATAACTAAAATATATAAATTTTAGCACATAATACAGGTATTAGCTCAGATATTTCTTTATGATCAAATGGATAAATACATATTAGCAGGGTATTAGCATAAAAAAAACACACATAACCCTTATATTTATTCAAAACTAGGTTCATTTATGTATATGCAATTATACAAAATTAAAATTTTACGAAAAAAAATATAAACTACATTTACAAGGGCCTCTTTTTTCTGAGGTCCTTCCTCTTTTTTTTATAATTACCCTACTAATATATAACTTATCGATTGAGGAAATCCACAAACATACATTGGTGTTACTATAGCTTAGAATTCTACTATAATAAATCATTTTTTTAGAATTAGGCACCTATATTACGGACTAGGAATAAAGAATAACACATTCTAGGGCCACTTTTACCACAAAAACTCCATTAAAATAAAAAACCACACACATTTAATCCTAAGTTCTGACACAAAACATAAAATAGTGGCTTACCACAATCAAGTTAATAATTGAGTTATTTGGACTAAATGAAATGTTATTGAACGTGTTTCTTACTCAGATCAGTCAAAAAATTAGTATACATCTTATAAGCGTCAATTGTATTAAAATTAAAACTTTAATTAACATCAAACGAAAAAAAATTTAAGTTATACTAATTATATTTTTTAATTACGAACAAAATAAGTATATTTAATTCAGAATTCCAAAAAAATTATAAATATAGGCAAAAAATAGCTTTTTTGACATATATTTACAAAAAAATATGTATCTTTTGTAAAATTTAATCTTTGAATCAAGAACATTCATAATCTTAAAAGATTTAGTTTAAAAAACTTAAACTAAATCTTTTGTACAACTATACATGCAATATTGGAACATACAAATTATGATATTTTTGTTATGTAAAATTTATGGATAGACAGTAATTAGATAGAAGACAATACTGCGACAATAATTAAATTAATTTTTCATTAGTTTTGTTTTAAAGAATATGATAAAATCTTAGCAGTTATATAACCATTCAAAATATAAGACATTGCGTAAAAGTGGCCCAAAATAAGGGGAAAAATCTAGATTAGTTAACTTTGTTCAATTTGAGATCAAATAAATTAACCGGCTGTTCCAAACACAGGGACACGGTTATTAATTGTACCATTTGAAACCAAAATGCGAATGAAATGTTCGCAAGATAATACTGTTCGATTATATATAGAGGGTGATTTGAATTTTCTAATGAGCAATAACAGGTATTCGTAGAGGGAAAACAAGAAATATAAAACAACTCCAGGTGTAAAATATAATGAACATGATTTTTAGTAAATTTTCATTTGGAAAATATAAAAAAAAATTAAAGCATGGCAATTTAATGGTATTCAATATATTATTTATTTAATATTATGTTTTTTTATAATTCAAAGTTTAGAATTATTTTTTCCTAATTAATTATATTTAATTTTTTTTAATTATATTTAGTCAAAACAGTTTAGAATTTGTTATTATCTTAAGATACAAACAAACTATAATTTTGGTGTTCAAAACATGTATAAAATTTATACTTATTTTGAAAATGCTTATTTATAGTTTGCGCAAAACCATAAATTAACCATGTTGATTTCCTTACGATATTCCAGCAGAAATAATTGGGAACGCATCTGAGCTCTACATTTTTTTAAGTCCAAGCCCATAAGGTAGCTTGAATTTAAAAATGAAATAAAAAAAAAATTAAAAAATCCTAAGCAAAAAGGAAAACAGTAAATTTGTATATATAAAAATCAAGATCAATCGACATCATACACTGTTATTGCTCTATAACTATACCTATACATTTAATGGCATTTTAACTTTTTTTTGTATATTTTTTTGTAGTTTTATTTTAACTTCCGAGTATATGTTTTTGTACTAAAATATATGATCTAAGATTAAATACCATTAGCGAAATAAATATTTAAATAATTGACTTAATCGTTAGCGATGGCAATTTTTACTAGGAGATAATTTTTATGACAGCTTACATATAGAATTGTGCAATGTTGCATATTTTTGACAGTTTAAAAAAAGCGCGGGAAAACTTTGAAAATGTAGAAATCAAAATTCATGGTATTTTTAAAAAAATGAGATAAAAATTCATAAAAGTACACAGTATTACTATATATTTTTTAGGGATTTTTTATTAAATATTAAAGAAAAAAACTGTAAATAACAGGAATTACTTTCTCCCAAATTACCATAGTTTTTCTATTTTTCAGTTTTTAAAAGCAGATGACCTCTACACGAAAAAAGTAAGGGTAGTGAGAAAGAGCACAGATTATATGAAACATCAAAAGCATAGTATAAAGTACAATACCTAGTATTATGAAGCTAAAGGTACAATCAGTAGATTGCACTTCTAACAAAGACTTCTCCTGAATAAACTGTATTCTAAATTGGCTAACCTCTCTTTATTTTTGAGTTGACAAAGTCAAAACAAACCGGCCTTGTGAGTGTGAGACAGCAAACCCTATTAGAATGAGATAGCTGTTTAATATTGCAGACATCTCCAGATAGTACCTTTAGACTCATGACCTAGTAAACTGCTTTGACTGACAGCTTATTTTATTGTGACGTCATTTATTTATACGTCACTACTCATCGAAATGCATTTAATTTTTTTTTAATTCTAGAAATTTTTATTCATCTAAATTATTAATTTCGAAACAAAAGCAGATTTTGTTTTCACCATCATCAGCAGATAAATACAGCAAAGGCATACGGTTCATTTAAAAATTATTAAGCTCATATAGTAAAAACAAAAGTAGGAATACTTTAAGTAAATATCAATGTTTTTTTATTAACAAACAAATTATAAGTCAGGAAATCAGAGACTGGTTTTGATAAGTCTTTAATATTAAAATTTAATATTCTAATGCACATCTAGCTATCTGACAATTACATTTTACTGCAAAAGTGCAGGATTGATTAAAAGCACATATTTTAAACTAGCGACCCACCCTGGCTTCGCACGGGTATACTATACATGTTATATACATAGAAACCTTCCTCTTGAATCACTCTAACTATTTAAGAAAACCGCATCAAAATCCGTTGCGTAGTTATAAAGATTTAAGCATACATATTAAGTACGCATGTTTTATACTATGTAGTGAAGCAATAAAACTTTGTTACACTAAAGTATTCGATTTCAAGAATTATACGTAAGAGTCTAGTGGTATTTCCATTTCGGTAGACCAGGTTCGAAACCCGACATGTACCATTAATTTTTTATAACTTTAGTACATTTCTAAGTGCTCTTACAGTGAAGGAAAACATGAGGAAACCCGGGTTCGTGATTACGAGCTCGACCTAATCTAGGAGTTGGTCTGGTTTCCCATCTGGGTTGCAGAGGTCAGGTGGCACATCATGTTAGAACTCGCGCCCTTGTCCAATCCCCTAGATCTGATATAGAAGTGGGATAAGGTACCAAACATATACAGACGTACCAGAATTATTTTTCAAGTATCGTATATATTATGTATATGTGTAGAAACGCTGAAAAAAGGAGCTGGCAGCTTCAAAGCATTACTACGAGTAAATTTTAAAAACTAAATACCTGACTTATGATTTGTTTGTTTAAATGCTTCCTAATTTCAATAATAGTCGGACATTTTAACTACATTCAAAGGTTCTAAGACATCTAATATTGCCATCTCTTTCCCGTTCCTACTCCTCTATAGCGGCGTCTCTTTTCTCCACTGGAACGCGTTAGTTTTGACCGCTGGATTGGCCGAACTAGCGCTGGCTGCCAGTGCCACGCCAGTACGTCTTATGTTTGCTGCAGCGTTGTCTGGAACAAATAAAATTATAAATAAATATCATCACGCCCATATTTCCGAAAGACTAGACAAAGGTTTTTATTAGCCGATGATGTTAGGCCCTGTGATGTGACAGGTGGCAAGTTCGTCGCCATATCGGGCAATTTTGTTTTTAAAAAACTGATTATTATATATTATATATTATAAAAAATCGACATCGATCATTATATTTTTTTAATATATCATAAAAAATATTATAATGGTTGATGACGCTATGCATGTACGCTCACCCTTCGGCCAACGAGGCGTTCACGTTAAGTTATTGCATTTTCTTCGCTTGAACTACCCATTTGAATAACTGTTAAATAATAATAATAAAAAAACACGGTTTAATAATGATCGTTCTTTTATTTATATATTTAGTTTTGGTTGATTCATCTGAGCTCCGAATAGAAGAACAATTATGAAAGTATTTATATATTCGGAAAATTAATATGAAATATAATTGTTAATAAGAAGTACAGTTCACGCAAAACTTAAATGCGCCTCTGAAGTAGCTGCGCAGAACTTAGTTTTAGGTATCGGTGGGGGCATGTGTGCGGGGAACTGAGGGAGCAAACCATCCCTCTCGCTCACACGCCTTCATACTCATGCTCCGTCTCGCTCGCGCTACACGTATTCCTAGATGTACCCGCGCAACACTACAGAATGAAGTTCGCACGAGGCGAATTTAAGTTTTGCGGGAACTGTACTTCTTAGTTCTCCGTAGGATAGTAAGTTCGCCGAGGCAGCTAGTTTTGTATAATTACTTACCTAAACCATTTCGTACGTTGGCCACCAATCGCATAGCTGGGTTTGTGACTATACCGTTTCTTTTATTCTTGCTGTGAACAAAATGTCTCGTTAAAAAAGATTTCTACAAAAAGTACCCTAAACACCTAAATACCCTAGGACTCTTCGCATGATTTCATTAGAGCTGAATGCTGTTGATGTATTCAGCTCTAATGAAATCATGCAATGAAGCGATGCGAAGATTTATAACCTAAATAAAGGCTAATAGTAGGGGAGCCTAAGAGGGAATTTTGGGGTGTAATTCGAGTGTGTCAGATTATGATATGGTAGATACCTCGTGCCGTCATTAAACACCTACATTGCATATAAAATCTCTATATAGTAGTATAGTCTATGTATTTTTTATTGGCTTGAAAATATACTGAAGACTCTCAGAAGTAGTCTGCTCAATATTCGGTGGGTTTATTAAAATAGGCCAATATTTAAGTATTTAAATAATCTAACTATTTGAACACACAAAAGCTTGGGACAGACGGCTGTCGCCTATAAAGACCGTTAGCCGTGTAGGGTCCTGGGTTCAATTCCCAGGGCAACTTTTCTTAAAAGTCTTTCAGATTATTCTGAGTAAGCATTACCATTGCCCGGGACCGGAATGTGATCTCTATAAATAAAATTGTCACAAGACATTTTTTTTTCTTCCCTATCTAATGAACAAAACCCAGTAAGTTCCCATGACGCTTGAATGACTACCCATTCAGCTTACTGGGCTCCCCTACCATAAGAAATGACTTAATATTCAACACACAGAGTTGCAGAGGCCTAAGGGCCTTGTGTAAAAACTGGCGCCTCTGATAAATGTTTAAGAATTAAAGTTCAATTAGAAACGGGACAAGGCTACGACGTAAAAGACCACGCAAAATATCTGATAATTTTGTGTTAGATTTATATTTTTATTTCAGTAATAGACAATTATATTAAACTGTTATATCTTCAGACAGATTATACTAAATTATCTAACGCCCTAATTGTTAATTTTTTTTGTTGTCAAATTACTTATTTTGGATGTAGAATCAAACTGTTAAGATTATGATTTTTTATATTATATAAATGATAGCTTTATAACAATGAGCCTCAACCCACTTGATGTAATGAATTCATACCGATGTGATGGTGAAAGTGAAAGTAAGTAAGTAAAAAGTATACTAAGTTAGTAAAAGGTGCCGATAAATTAATAATTTACTATCTTTTAAACTCTAAAATAGTTAAACGGTGGTATTACTACTACTTGACAAAACAAACAATTTCTACAGACTCCTCATAAATGAGTTTTCAGAAAAACATCTCGCAAAACGGCCATCACCAACAATAACCACTCAACAAAAAAACTATCACGTGAAAAGATCCTAACATAAGGCAAATCCAAAAACATTCTATTGCAGAAAGTTCCTGTACCAAAGACCCCACCTAAAAGGCCCCTTGTATAAGGTACTGCCTAAGAAGAACCGTGTCTGTGATAGCTTATTTTTGGGTAAAATTCAATCCTGGCAGGGGCCTGGCATTTGGTAAATCCGGTACTTTTAGTAATGATGATGACGATATATATATGATTAGTGGTAGATAATGATATGACAAAATTATGTCGTGCATAAATGTACAGAAGAAATATCAAAGAAGAAATAAGCCAAGTGCGCGTAATAGAGCTAGTATAAAGGCGATTTTACCAAGACCCTAGTGTGTATTGACCTCTTTCACTCACGTTTTCTTAGTTATCTTGCGTCTCGCTCTCCCCAAGCTGCCCACTATCCTATGATACGCTAGCCGTGTCGCCAAAAACACCTCACTATATGCCAATATATATTTCATTTTTACTAAAGCCTTATTTTTTTGCTAACTATAATTTTTAATATAATATTTATTTATTTTTTTGATAAAAAATCGCACCATTTGCATAAAAGATGAATATCGTGCCTGAGGTTGGGATTTTTATACGTCTACCAACAAACCGACTCTACTATCTATTTTTACTTCTTCAGTTAAATAATTCGGCGATATATAATTTACATACATCTATTAGAATTGGTTATTCACCATGTTCACAAGTCGCATTGGAAACATTATTTTGCTCGAAAAAGCGCAAGCCATTATTAAATACATTCTAATGTCAACAATAGTTACATGCAGACTTTTTTCATTTACATTCAACTTTAAAATACATTTTTAAAATTTATAATTTTAAATAAATTTATAATTTTAACTTTAAAATATCGCGTAGTGTTTTACAAAAATGACGCGTACGCAACAACCAATAGTTGTATCTACGCAGGTGCATTAGTGTTAAAATAGTGGCAATCTTGTACTTTCGATAATTACGTGATAGTTATTGTTTTATTAAATTAAAAGATAAAATCAAACTATCTTGAAATAATAATTAAAATAGTTATGGTAAATTTCGTATTAAAATATATTTCGCAATTATATTACTATGATATTTTCAATAGACTAAGTTATTCATTCCTGACAGGTTTTTAATCATATTTTCAGTTTTGTTAAACAAACCACACTATTTGGGTTATCCTTAAATGTTTTCTTTTAGCGTCTGAACTATATTTTAAAAAGACCAGTCAAATTTTAATAATTAAGTATAAACGTATTTAACCGCCTCGTTGGTAAAGAACTTTAGATATAGAGTAAAACGCCTATCGCCGTCAAAATATGTGTGATAATCATACATGTTTGTATTTATAGTCCCGTATGTTAAATAAACTCATGTTCAACTTATATAATTCACACTACTTTTTAAATAGAGAAACTGTTCGTATTTACTATTCCTTTAAATCGAAAGTGTATTTGATTCTAAACATTATCAAAAATTTGAATGGTCTTTTTAAAATCAACCTGTATAATCTCACCTGTCCGTCCGTTCAGCGACGGGTTTGCTCTCCCGGCCCAGGATAATCCGCATATGCGTGTCCCGATTAAAATGTGTGTCGCTTAATAACGGTTGAACTGCAGTGAGACTGGCTGGTTGGGATCCTGAAATTATTACATCATAAATAATAAGTAAAAACTCAAGAAAACTACAGTCATTTTTAGTAGTCTATTACCAAAGGGGTAAAAAATGGAACCCTATTACTCTTCTGTCCATCTGTCTGTCTGTCACTCGGCTGTGTCTCGTGAACCGTGATAGCTAGAAAGTTAAAATTTTCTCAGATTATGTATTTCTGTAATATCTACAACAAATACTAAAAACAGAATATCAGAATGATCTGAAAAACATTTAAGAAAAGTTGTCCAACCTGGGAATTGAACCCGGCACCTTACGGGACTAACGGCTTTAACAGGCGACAGCCGTACCGTTATACCACAGAGGCGATAATCATTTATTTTATACATATATCAAGTAACTTATTTTCAAAATTTTATTCACCTGACGTACGTATACGCACTATATTGGATAAGAACACGTGTCGGGGGACCTGTTATTGTCGGCTAAACTCTGGCTACCCCTTCGGAGATATAGACATGACGATGTATATTTTTTTTAAATGTGTATATTTCCAGAATATTTCAAAGTATGCATCGTGACGTCACTCTCATCGTCTATCCTTGTCTCGCACGTTCCCACACAGTTCGCCGTCTCTCTCACTATGCACCCTCACTTACCCGTAACCAAGACAGGAGACGGTGTCCTCGGCGGCGAGGCGGGGCTCCGCGGCGGCGACGCGTACAGAGGGCTGGCGGCGCCGTGACGTTGTTCTCGTCTCCTGTCCTTCTCTCGCGCGTATCCACGGAGCTCGCTGTCCCGCTCGTTCGCTATGTAACTCCTGATACATGACACAAACATTTTGGTATAAAAAATACAGTTATTTTAAAATGTTCCGAAAACATAAAACTTTAAAAATAGAGCAGTCGAGATATATACTTTTAGAATCCTTCTGGTACTCATTTTGTAGGTTAAACTAAACGATTTTTGGTATAGTATTCATATATTTTATCACTTTTGAATTTAATACAATAAAACGCTAAGCGATAAATTTTTATTTTTGCTGAGGCTTATTGTTAAATGTTTAAATGTCTCATATCAAGAACACTTGAAACTTTAAAAAACGACGACTGTAATAACTATTTTTCTGTCATATAAATATTACATGTTATCAGTAATGAATAAAGAATAAGTAATTATGGGACTGGCATGTATGACAAAGTCCTAAAAAAATAATTAAATTTTTAGATTGATCAACAAATTCTTATCAAATTAATTATAAAACGGTACAAGTTTTCTCATTTGAAATTGTCATTTATGACTTATATTCGCATGCTGACATTAAAAATATAAAAAAACTGTACCTGTTAGCGTCGGAGTGTAAAGCTCGATGTTCGGGTATCGGCTGGTCGCGTTCCTTCTCTGTGTTGCGATCTCTCCGAGACCGCCCACACCGCGCCACTTGTTGTGCAAACGATAACCCACTCGATGTTCTAGTCGCCTATAATTCATATTTCCCGTTTTAATTAATGACAATATTTCAAGGGATTATACAATATTTAATTAACATAAACAGAGAAAAGAAACGGCACTGCGATTCTACCTTGTAATACACCGACATCATTATTTTACTTTTGCTATTTTTTATTATAGAATCCCTTTTTTACAGAAAATTGCAGAAATTTGCCAATAGTCAGTTGGAATCATAAAAGAACTAGTTGTTTCTCACGACTTCGCCCATATCGAAGTTATATAGCTCTCCGGGTAAAATAGTTTACAATCGGATCATAATGTATCGTGTGCTCAATTTTGTCATTATCATTAAAAGTCTTGAGGTGTGGTTAGTAAACCGATATCAAACTATTTAGACGTAAAACTTATTACTATAAACGTATTTTGTAATTAGGTTATATCAGTAAGAAATAGATTTAAAAGAAGATTGTCCATCGGGCCCGATGCAATATAATAATACCTTTTCATGAGCACCATCCTCTATGTGGTCGTGAGATCGATTGGACCCCGCAGTCATATTTGATGATGATTTTGTGGAGTTCGAACTGTGGACGCTGCGTCGTTTGTAGTCCGGCGAACCTATGGTGAAATTATATTTAAATTAAGTTTTTCCTCATTAATGGTACTGAGATATGACGACCCCGTCGCCTGTTATTGGAACAATAATGAAGGAAGTATAAGTTAGTTAAATAATTACAAATTAAACACATTGGTCTAATTCTAAAGTAAGTAAATTATATGCTCGTGTCATGGGTCTTAAGTCATCGATTCTAATACAAAGAATAAATTTAATAAACATCCGGACCCATAAATGCAGACATTATATATTCATCACAAAAATGCCTGCCCCCGTCGGGAATCGAAAGGAGTGCACGATTTAATGTGTTTTACCTGTTCGGGGCGGACGCAGGTCGTCGTGGGCGGGCGGGGGCGCGGAGGGCG
>DVZL01000807.1:0-20597 GCA_018236625.1 Lasaia peninsularis
TAATGACATTGTCGTGTTTCGGTCCGGAGGGTAAGGTAGCCGGTAGACTTGCACATAAGGTCTAACAGCCCGACCACTGGTCAGCGGCGCACCTACAACATCTATGGTGTCTATAGGCCACGGTTGTCTCTTACCATATCAGGAGACTTGTGTGCCTGTTCGCTGTTAGTATACTATAAGAAAAACCATAAATATCATCACGTCCATATCCCCGAAATAGTAGGCAGAGGTACATATGCACCCACTGTTAGCCAACGATATTAGGTCCCATGTGACAGGTGGCAAGTCCGTCGCCACATCGGACACAAATCCCGTTTCCTCACGATGTTTTACTTGAGTACTCAGGAAATGTTACTTAAGTTAGGAAAACTCAGCGGTAGATGACGGGGTTTGAAAGTGGACAACTGAAATGGAAGTACGAAGCGCGTACCACCAGGCCAGCGAAGCTCAATGAAATAACCCTTTGGAAACCATTTAATAATCGCCTGAAATGTTTACGTTTAATTTCAAAACTTTTCTCAACCCAAAAGGATTAAAACCTTCGAACAAAGAATAACGCAAAAAACCACTTAAAGGATTAAATCTGGGAGCGATCAGAAATATGAAAACATTGGTGAATTATTCTCGCATTCGTACAGAGTTTTACGCATTATAAGATACATAATAGAGGAGGGCTAAAAGATTAAAAAAAAATCTTCACGCCAATATATCTGAAGGGTAGGCAGAGGTATACATGTAAACATGATTATTCGACGATATTAGATCTCCAAATCGACTATAAAACCCTAATATAATCGAAAGATGTTACGGCTGTTAGAAAAGTATGCGCGACATTCTTAAGTACTTTTAATGTTTTTGGCAACGATTTAAAGACGAAAAGGTTTTATACGCGAAGCTATATATGTATTATACTATCTGGTGTTTACACTCCTAACAATGGCTAGTATTCAATGTTAAAACATTCTCGTTTTTGTGTAGATATATCTAACTCTTTGTATGTATATATGTAAGTCGCCTTTGTGATGTAACGTTACGCCTGTTAAGACCGTTAGCCACGTAGGGTTCCGTGTCCAATTCTTTTTTTTTTCATTGCCCGTGATTGAAATATGCCTGGAGTGGCAATAGACTTGTCACCTAACACATTATGGGCCCTAGTACCTTGGCTAATCGTGGGTGTTTTGGTATATCTACTGGACTTACGAGTTGTGGATATACTACTACTAGCATACCTCACTACCTCTTCGGGGATAATAGGCGTGAAGGTACTTTTTTATCTCTCTCTTATATAACCTAACTCTCACAAGATCGGTTTCTTTTGGCAGTATCAACTACAATAAAATGGTGAAAAGAGACTTTAGCCAGTTAAGAAAGAGTAAGCAATACTTCATATTCGGGAGAAGTTGTTTTACGAGTGTAATCTCCAGATCATAACTTTAGCTTCATGGTTTTATTATTGAACTAGCTGTGCCCGCGACTTTGCCCGCGTTTTTATTTAAAGATTTTATTTTATATATTTTTAAAATAACAGTAGCTTGAACCGCTGCTTATTTCTTCAGCTGTCAGTGAAAGTCAAGGCAAAATCGGTCCAGACGTTTCAGTTATTAGCGGGTACAAACAGATAGACATAAATTCTAACTATTTTGACATATGTAATTTGTAAATATACATATTATGTATTTAATAAAAAGCGGTTGTTTTAATATTAGATACAGACCAGCGGCTTAATATTAGATTTTTTTAATATTAGATACAGGATTATGACACTGGGTATGCCGCGGAGTACTTGATTACAAAAAAAAATTCTTTTAAAAATTTTAAAAGAATTTTTTTAATGCACCTATAGAAATTGATCATGATAGTGAAATATCGGAGTTTAATTATACATATCAAAGCACATCCTGTCTCAAAGCGTAACAGTGCTTATGTGCCCCTATGGAGTGCACGCCCCTGATACAAAATACTGGACTTACGCACATAATTAGTTTTGACTTTGAGCTTAAAAATCGGAATCATTGTATAATTTTATTTTTGAGCAGTGGTGGTTTTTAGGGTTTTGTACCCAGTTTACTGTTTGCACCTCATGAACTGTGATAGACAGTTGTCATTTTCACAGATAATGTATTTCTGTTGCCTCTACAATACTAAATACAAAAATATAGCATAAAGGAAATATTTAAATGGACCTCCGTATACCAAACGACCCAAGTCGGCCAATAGATGTCGCTATTCAAATCGCGTTAAAGATGACGAGTCACTCGATAAATTCTCAGATTCACTACAAAACAAAACACTAGAATGAAGTTATAGTCGTTTCTTTAGATATCGGTACGGAGCCATTCGGTTTGACTTACACTTGGTCGTTTTTTTTAAATATCCGTACTTCAATACAAATCTCAGCGAGTCGTATTAGCTACAAAACTAATATTGCGTGTGGCTCCGGCGGTTAGCATGCAACAGCGAACCTCGAGACTACTTCACATGCATAGCCAGTTGCCGAGTTTCGGTGACCATGATTTACCTCGCAACTGAGACATTATGCAAATTAAAAAACCAGCCAAGTGCATGGCGGACTCACGGACAAAGGGCTCCGTAATATTATCTTTAAACAGCAAAAAAGCACGTTAGTTTTGGTTAAACTTTAAATGTGTATTTCGTTATATTTTTGGTGCTTGTTAAAGCTAGTTATCTATAAAATTCATGAGGCACTGTTAGAAATTGATACTGTCATAGTTATTACTTGTTTACTTTTGTTTTTACAAAATTACTCTCATCATAAATATCTAAAAAAACCATAGATATGACACATAAACAATCATATTATAAATTTTGGAACACAAATTTATAAAAACTCTCAACACAATTAAATACCAACCCCGTGTTGGTCCGGGCTCCGTTGTAGAATAGGCCAACTGCCTGCCACCCAGGTAGCTCGTAAGAGGTGAGCACAGGGTCTATTGTCACCAACACCGTGACATTGACTAGGTGGTAGAGTCTTGCAACGACTCGCCCGGATTGGTACCACCGCCGTACCTACTCCTGCCACAGCGTCAGTAGCGTCAGTGCTCGCCATTGTCGTGTTCTGGACTGGAGGGTAGGGTAGCCGGTAAACTTACTCACGTATGTGGCTTACCATCTCAGCCTCAGATTGGCCACGCACAATTTCCACATTTGGTGTCTATAGGTGACGTGTATTTTTTTAGCATCAGGAAATCCGTCTGCTTGTTTGCCTTCCAATAGCATAAAAAAAAGTCTTGATGAAAAATAATTGCATAAACCTTTTACAGCAAATACAGCCTGGTTACAGATAGACACGTACGTTATTATCGTATGTGTTGTGTACAGCGTAAACGTACGTTGAGAGGAAATTTGTATATCGTGTTTGATCGAATATTAGTAAACACTACATTAGGTATGATCATAAATATTTATCTAAACAATCAAGAACCCCTTTTCAGATTAAAGTAAATAAATAACGTCACGTCCCCGAAGGAAAAGACACATACTTATGGACGCATGATTAGCCAACGATATTCGGTTCCAGGATGTGACAGGCGGTAAGTCCTTCACCATATCCGGTACCAGCCCAGTCCTTGGAAATGTTATGTTATTTAGAACAATAAGAACAAGTTACGCTCTCTGTTTATGTTTGTGGTATTGTCACAATGTAAAAACATGCAAAAAATATTTTTTTTATAAAAGGCCTAAAGGTTTGGTATAAAGGGCGAGGTAAAAGGCGTGAAGGTACTAATTACTTAAAAAGGATCCGAGGGAATACAAACGTATGGTCACATTGTGTATAGATTGATTTTTCTGGTATAATATGAAATGGTTGAGCTATTTTTAATATTGAATATCAGTTCTTGGTTACTCTTATCGTTATATAATGTGGATCGATATCCTTCACGAGCCAGACAGTTGTCACTTTATAAAAGCTGTAAGTTTCTTTACACTTGCTTCTAGCATCAGTTATTTTAAAATTACTTAATGTTGAATCCAGCAGTTAACAACTGGGACATAGTCTCCGACTATTTTTTATCATTATGTTATTATCATTATATAATGTTATTATTTCATTAAACGTTATTAATGTTATTATTATTAAACATAGCCAGAATAGATAAACAGTGAATTTGACATCATCATGGCTGCTAATTTCAAGTATTCAACAGCTAAATTCAAATGAATTCTTAAATATTTCGTTAATAGTATTAAAAATCACCTATGACCCCAAATGTTATTTTTTTATATTTAAGATAGTGAATAAGCAAGTGGCTCTCTTAAAAATAAGAGATAACCGCCTATAGACATTGTAGCATTATTATGCATGCAGATTTGGGAACCAACTGGGACTTATACTATTTATCGCGTAAAACAGACCTTCCTTTTAATTTAGTCGGTTAAAAAAAAACCTTATGTGTTATTCTGATAAATAAAATATATTATACTAGAATTTCTTAAAAATACATTGAGTAGATTTTATGTTAGAGGGTAACAAATACTCACAAAATTTCGTATTATATTAGTAGAATAAAGAATTTTGTACGTTACTTCGGTTACTTTGAGAAGATCCTACTACAAGTTTCTCGGCAGCCAGACACTTCCGACATTCCGAACACCTTGCTACGATTTATTACTTCTTCGTTCGTACAATGACAAAGTTTTTCGCTCTAGGTATATAGGACAGGTTATTACTAGCTGCTTGCGGTTGGGGCCAAGTGTTTGTAAAATAACACAATACCTTTTGTAGCAGCCATATTGTCGAGAAACTTACCCCGGTACATCCCAATAAGATCTTACAAAGGTTCTTTCTTTGAGATTTCATTTATAGCGAGTATTTATAAATTATTATTTGTTTTATAAAACAAATAATAATTTATAAATCCCAAGGTAAAAGGGCCCATGATGTCATCGGTGGCAAGCCTATCGCCACTTCGGGCACATTCCGATCCCGGGCAATGTAATACTTACTCAGAATAATCTGAAAAACATTTAAGAAAAGTTGCCCGACCCGGGATATTGAACTCCGATGGTTTGGTTATTTGGGTAGTGGAATAGCTACAGGTATCCAGGGAGACTTATTTCCGACCAAATTGCTCGTGTATTATTTGAGGGTGTCAAGACTCTGGATGTACCAGCGTGTATGACTAGATCAATGAACATGGACCATGGAGGTAGCTGCCTAGGTACCTAGTAGGTATGTAGGAACTGTGACGCTTGGCACTCGATACTCTTTGCCTACCGCCCAAGGGACTTGGTGTGAAGATATGTATATATTTTAGTATATTTAAAAAAAAAAAAGAGAATTTTAGTGCATACTAGCTGTGTTTGTGACGTCGTCCGTGTTTTATTTAATTATTTTGTATTATACATTTCTAAGCTAAATTAGCCTAAGCCATTCCTTATTATATCAGCAGTCTGATAAGGTCCCGTCACTAGAACACCCACGATTAGCCAAGGTACTAGGGCCCCTAATATGATAGGAGGCCTATCGCCACTTCGGGCATATTACAATCCCGGGCAATGTGATGCTTACTCAGAATGATCTGAAAAACATTTAAGAAATACATATGTATTTTAATATTACATACAGATACTTCATTTTTTTATTTGTATGTATTTTTTGTATATTTGTTACGGGATAATTGGGTCAATACCAAATTAATTTTAATGAATTTGAAATAAATTATACATTATAGGCGTTAATGTTAATAATAATTTTTGCAGTTTTATTGTTATTAACATTAATGCAATTATATTGCCTATCAAGTTTTTTATCTATACAATTAACTTATATCTAGTTGGTTTTGAAAAAAATCGATTACGTTTTTTAACTAAACCGGAATCGTTAGTTATTTTAGGATTAAGGATAAAGATGAAGAAGAATAATACATACACACATATGCATAATATCTTCGTGCCAGGTCCATACCTGTATAGCTACCCTGGAAATGGTAATAAATATCAATAAACATAAAATAATACATACACACATATGCATAATATCTTCGTACCAGGTCCATACCTGTATAGCTATCCTAGAAATGGTAATAAATATCAATAAACATAAAATAATACATACACACATATGCATAATATCTTCGCCTACGCCTGATCCCTCATGACGAAGGCAGAGAGTAGCCAGTGTCAATTGTCACGATCCCAGCACCCTTGCCACAGCACAGCACAGCACAGCACAGCACACCACTTGCATAGCCTCCTCCACGTTTATTAATATCTTCACACAAGCCCGACGGTTTCGGAGACTTTTTGACAGACTTCGTTGAGACATCACCCTCCGATAATTAATACGCGAGCTATTTGGTCGTATAATCTCAACTGAGGTCTCGCCGGGTACCCATAACCATCCACATTCACATTTTATATCTATTTTGTCAATCTTTCGTCTTTTATATCAATAAAAACATATTTTGTCAGTGACACGAGCCGGCTTCGCGCGTGTTTATTATGCATATATATTTATAAACCGTTCTCTTGAATCACTTCATCTAATAATAGACGGACAAAAAATCCAAAAAAAATAAAAATGTGTGCTACTGCCTATTTTTAGTCCCCTAGGCATATTTTTTAATATCATTAATGTACAGAATTCACTCTTCTATCTTAGCAACAATCAAAACATATTTCGCATAGGTACTTATAAACCTTTCTCTTGAATCACTTTGTCTATTAAAAAATACACATCATAAAACTCCATACTTACGGAATAGGAAGCGATTTTATTTAATATTTAGTGGTCTTGAATCATACTCGTGTAATGTGTAGAAGCATGTTTGATAATAATTAATCTTAATTGGGTATTCAATTTGTGTTTTATTAAATTAATGTTAATTTTATGTTAATAAATAATATAAAGCAATCATAACGTTCATCAATTATTTATATGAAATAAATGAATATAATGTAATAATAAAAGTATAGTTTTTTTTATTTAACACTAAATAATCATAATTAATTGAATGGAATAATTATTATAAGCATAAATATAGCAAAAAAGCAGCGAGTTATCGCTGTATTCTCATAAAAAAAATTCGAGTAGCGAAAATAATTTGTAAAATATTTGGAAATAAGTATCACTACAAAGTATAAAAGAAAGTAGCTTCCTCTGTCCCTATATCCCTATGCATGCTTAAATCTTTAAAACTACGCAACGGATTTTGATGCGGTTTTCTTAAATAGATAGAGTGATTTAAGAGGAAGGTTTTTATGTATGTAACATGTAAAGTATACCCGTGCGAAGCCAAGTTACCTATAAATTCTCGGAAACCGGCGTGTTTGTATGAAGAGAATAATGAAAGTGAATGAATAATTTATCTATGCAAGTTCGTAGGGATCGTGACATTTGGCACTCGATGCTCTCGGCCTAAACCGCAAGAGAGCTGGTGTGAATATATGTATGTATGTATTATAACTACATAATATCGAATTCAGTTTCATGATCTTATAATATTGGTAAATTTTAATAAATGATTGCTCTTACTTAAGTACACAATGCTCCACAATTATGATTTTCCCGTCATCCTTTGTTTAATAATTATACATCAGCAAGGTAATAGTTGTTGAATGGATATATTGTTAGTTATTCACGCAGTTGGTGTATCTAGAAAACTAGACAGAAATTATGAAATGTGTTTATGTTCTGTGTCTGCTAGAAGTGCCATAGACTTTTGATGATCGGTCAGTCAGTCAGTCAGTCATTGAGTGTGTGACAAAATTAAGAAAATTTGACAAGTTACAATTCTTGAGCTACTGGTTCAAATTAAATGAAAATTTTAATATACCGTGTTTATGCGATGCCTGCTTAGTAACTGAAAATTCAGGCTTCTTATATTATCCACAACTTAGTTATAGGTTGTCGAAAACGGCTTGAATTGTTCAGAGAAAAGGATGGTTACGGCCCTGCCGCTTGACTTGGCGGGGGCACTACCGTGCCCCTAGATACATGTCACGATGTGTGTGATATCTTACATGGAATTTAATATCTTATTAATTTATTAATAACTTTCGTTGTTCACAGGTCCCGAAGGTAATGCAAAAGCTATAGATATAGTCACCTTTGTAAAAGTATTATTTATGAATGCAGACGTACGATTGGCCGAGGAGTGTGTTGTGGGAGATGTTTATATTTTAGACCTATCAAATACTAAAGCCACACATTTTATGAAAATAACACCAACCCTGATGAGAGACACCATAATAATAGCTTTGGTAAGTTTATTGATCTACAGGGCTAGGGAAAACTGGCAAGTGCGGTTTGGACTCGCGTCCGAGTGGTTCCGTAACGTAATCTTTTGTCAACAGACCGGCAAATTAAAACACGTTTTTTTATACTATCTACCTCGTAAAAAAATATGTTTAAAATTTCCACAGATGATGTATTTGTGTTGCCGTAATAACAATTATTTAAAGGAGGCTCCCATACAACAAACGTGATTCTTTTTGGTCGTCTTTAAAGATGCCACGGAACCCTTCGTGCGCAAGTCCAACTTGCACTTACCCGGTTTGTATATCAAACTAGCTGTGCCCGCGACTTCGTCCGCGTTTTTATTTAATTGTTTTATTTTACACATTTCTAAAACAAAATTTCAAAAAAAAGCTAGCCTAAGTCGATCTTATTAAATTAGCTGTGTACCAGTGAAAGTCCCCTCAAAATAAGTCCAGCCGTTTCAGAGATTGGCAGGTACAAACAGACAGACAGACAAAAATTCTAAAAAAAATTTTTTGGTATACGTACCTTGTAAACATAAATAGTATGCATTTAGTAGCGGAATATTTAAATAACACACAGACACTCCAATTTTATTTATTTGTATAGATTAAAATGCGATAAATCGTGGTAAGACTTTTAACCTATACTCCGTAATGTATCGAATATAAGCTTGTAAAGATAATTTATCAGTTAAAAGCTAGTTTGTTCAATTTTAACTAAAATGCTCTATCTCTTTCATTATAAATATATACACATATTCATATAGTTTTATTATTATTAATTTTAAAGTTGCAAATAACTTATTAAATGTGATCACTAATACTATAGTTTTCCATAGAAATTACAAGTATTGAAACATTTAATGAAATCTCAAGGATGGTTACGGCCGTGCCGCTTGACTTGGCGGGGGCACTCCCGTGCCCCCAGATTGCACTTATTTGTTTTGTTTAACATAGTATATTTTTTTACAGAAAGCGTATCCAATAAGGATAAAAGGAATTCACGTAATCAATCTAGCTCCTTGGATAGCGAGCATATATAATCTTGGAAAAGCACTTCTACCAAAAAAGATGCAAAATCGAGTGAGTATTATTTTTGCTAGTACTTTAAATTTAGCTAAGTTTTAACCAATATTCTCCCCGTGTTGGTCCGGGTCCCCTGCGTATAATAGACCACCTGCCTCCCTACTGAGCAGCTCGCAAGAAGCGAGTATAGGTTAATTGGGTCACTCCCAACATGACTACTGATGGTAGAGTGCTGTGTAGCAACTCGCCCGGGTAGATATCCACCGCCTTACCTATTTCTGCCGCCATGATGACACTTTCGTGTTTCGGTCCGGAGGATAGGGTAGCCAGTAGACTTGCACATAAGGTCTAACAGCTTGAACACAGGGCGTGCACCTACATCATCTATGGTGACTATAGGCCATGGTTGTCCCTTACCATCGGGACCCGTGTGCTTTTTCGCTGTCTTATCCCATAAAAAAAACTGAACTTGTAATATAACATTTCAGGTGCATTTCCATAGTAATATCGATGAGCTTCATCAACACATACCAAAAGAGCTGCTGCCTAAGGAATACGGTGGAGATATTGGTTCATTATATGATCTTCACGGTGAGTTTTAAATAAGGCTACCTGGATTGGTATTACCTGTTTTCTCCTGCTATAAAGTATCTGGCATTTAAAGGTTTCGACAAATGGTAGGTTGCGCTTTGCTTGGCTCGTCTTGGCGGGGGCACTACCGTGACCCCCGATGTACCTCGACATTTTCGTATTCTTATTAACTTGGTGTCATTGTGGCTTACAGAACCTAGTCGTTGTGGGCAGATGAATTTTAATCATGTCTGTTATTATAATTATTATGTATGTCCTAAAACAATATTATTTATTTAGTTCTTTGTACACAGATCAACATAACAAAAACAATCACTTAAAACATTACGAGGCGAACTTATCTCCTACAAAAGAGATCTCTGCCAGCTGACCCATGAATCTTATATTATTATTCATTTCATATATTAAGAAAATATATAATTCAAAACATTATTCATACAAATTAAAATTTTATTATAAAATAAACATATTATCATTAAATTAAAACTTCTTTACTTAAGATCTTTTTTGACCATAACTTATAAAATAATACAAAAAAAGGAAAAAACATTTAGGTAGAAAGCAAAATATTAATAAGATATCAAAAACATCTTGTGAAAAAACCAAGTCTCGCAACTCAATTTTTTACCATAAAATGTAATCGATCGATCGATCGAGATCGATGTAATACCAAGTCGGTTAATTTATTTAGTCCCTACTTAAGGTACCTTCTGTCTTAAGTTGTTACGTAAGTTATTATCATATCAACATTAAAAATCTTTTAAGTTTTAAACAATTACCCTTTCGATCAGTTTCATAAAGTTATAGGATTTTTTTTCGTGTAGAGGGCTTGGATCCCTGATTGTACGAGGTAATGATTTAAAAATCTATGAATGCAGTTTAAATTATTTCTTTTTAAATATAATAACGTCTTCTTTCAGCAAAATGTTCTGTCTGCAATACTTAAGGTACTAGTTTCCCTCCAAGTGACATAGCCGTGGAACGTCATGTATATTATTTATTTATTTTAATTATCAAATCAGTGTTATTTTAATGATCATTTTGTTTCAGATAAATGGATACAAAAAATAGCCGATTATGCAGGTTGGTTCAAAGAACAAGAAGATGTTAAATCGAATGAAGCTTTAAGAAAAAATAATTCTACCAAAATCGAGGAAGTTTTCGGCATCCAGGGTTCATTCCGACAACTGGTGATAGATTAATATATTTAAATAAAATTATAATTAGTGAAATTACGTATAGTGTTTTTTTAACTTGCGACACATAGACAGTACAGAAGTATGTAGTACTTGCGTGTGTGCATGCGTATCACTATGTTTATATGCGCGTGTGCGTGGGTGCATCTCCATAGCTACTATTCCAATTTTGATGCAATTTCATTAAATTTAATGAATGTTCTTATATATGTTACCATGAAAAATCACCAAGGGCCGCTGCAGTAAATATTTGTTTGTGTAAATCCAAAACCACTATTCCTTTTTAGATGCGGTTTTCAGTTATAGATGTGAATCTGATTTATGCATGCTCTTAGTAGAAGATCCCAACTTAAGCAGATTTTCACCGAGCTGATAATAGAATAAAACTTATTTTATAATAAATTTAGTATAATAGAGAATATATTAAAAATGGGTTGCCGAATAAAATTCTGACCAAATATTTTAAATTATTTTTTTAAAAATGATTTTTTTTAATGTTTGTTATGATAATAAAAAAAATATTCGGATAAGCGCTGTTTTATTACGAACACGTCCTTTGGTCCTTATAGAGGTTTGTGAATTGTAAAAATTTAAATTTCCACGCGTGTAAAAACGAGTGACAGAGAGATACTATGTAATAATAAAGGACCGAACATTGCAGTCTTCTCTGCTGGGGTCTAGAATAAAAGAAAGTGCGTATGCTCGGCACGTAAACTATGGAAGGGGAGGTTCAGGATTTTTTTGACAACCCATTTTTAATATATTCTCTAATATACTAAATTTATTATAAAATAAGTTTAATCTAATATCAGATCGTTGAAGGTCGGCTTCGGTTCGAATTTTAGACCATACTTAAATATTGGAGAGTGACAGTTAATTCTAATTAAATGACATGGTTACCCAAGAACAATCTGCTTTTTTTATTTTTTTGACAAGTTGCATATCAAAAAATATTTTTTATTGAATTTAACAATAAAAATTGTCAAGTGTGAGTCGAACTTACACACGAACCATTTTTTACCATTATCTATAAAAAACAGCAAAAAAATCACGTTTGTTGTATGGGAGAATCCTACATATTCATTATATTTTGTTTTAATAATAGGTAGGTAGTTGTTATAGTGGCAATAGAAATACATAGTCTGTGAAAATTTCAACTATCTGGCTCTCACGATTTAAAAGATATATGGTGACAGACAGACTAACAGGCGGAGAGCGAAATCTTAGTTTATGGTTCTATTTTTACTCTTTTGGTACGGAACTGTGGAAAGGTAATTTATTTGAAAATTTCTTTAATTCTGACGTGGGGATAAATAAGTTAGCTCCCTGGCAACACTTTCAGTTTTAAACTATTATAATTTTTATGTTATAGGCTATAGCCATATGTAATTATTACTCAGTAGTCGGTACATATTTTTATATATAGGTAATAGGTATATTGCTACATTAAGATTTCTATTAGATGAGATGATAGTGTAGGTAATGTGATTTGAAAGCATATGTTTGAGAGTGTTTTAAGAAAAAAATTAAGCAACAAATCTACTTGCAAGCTGAATTAGAAGCCGAATATTTCATCTTAGATCTAGCAAGTGTTATGTATTGAGTTTCATTAAATACGAATAAGTAATTCGCAAAAAATGTTTGCCGACACCAAAATTAATTTGAAAATTGTAAGTGGAATCCTAATTTTAATAATCATTTTTCTGATATGCGATACAAACGATAAAATGATAAACGTATGTTATCACATTTTCTGATAAATACATTTAGATTTTATTTAGAAATACGTAAGTTACCGAGTGACTTGCAAGTAGTAACTAACTAACAATGAGTCCAGCTGTGAGTTTAGTTAAATTATGTTCCCCTCTAATTATTTGTATGTATGAGGGTGAACATTAAAAATGCGGTTACTTAAAATTCAACCAGTTATTTAATTTTACCGCGCTCTTTTTTTATCATTATCAGAAGAGTACCGTATTATTACATCAATCATATAACAGATAGTTCATTTCCAGTGTAATAATACTTGAACGAGGTGCTTCGGAGGTCAAATATTTATTTATTTCTAGTTCTTACTGGAAAATCTCATTGATACAATGGATAACCTCAAAATAGCCCTAAATGATATGTTCGAAGAAATACCTGTATGTATAAAATTGTTTGTAAAACTATACCTATTTTGTTTTAATTACTTTAAAACTGTTCCAGATTATACCTTTAGTGGTTGGTTTTGGTTCTGTAGTAGTTTTAACAACTGTTATTGCAAATTGTTTATGGGGTAAAAGTTCAAAAAGCAAGAAGAAGCTTGTGACTTTAGTAGACCCTAACACCAAATATGCCCTTCCACTTATTGAAAGAGAAGAAATAAGTCATGATACAAGAAGATTCAGGTTCGGATTACCTTCCTCAGAACATGTTTTAGGTAAGTTTTAATACTTTGATCCTACAGATTTACAATAAAAATCTAGTGTACATAAATGTCAATTCGGGTGGAATTATACTGCACACTAACATTTAGAATAAATATGAAGGCTATTATGTAAATGTATGTAACACACCTTAAATCTATGATAAATATTTCTTAACATAATAAATAATATTGAAAAAATTATATGAAAATCTATCACAAATACCTAGATAATTTTTTAGCAATAAAGTTATTTTAATTGTTGTTGCCATATAAAAGTATGTTTTACAACTTATTTGTAAAGTTAATGTACATTTATTGTTTTAAACAACATCATAACATACAGATATTAATTTGAATCTTAATTATAAAAATAAGGACTTAATTTACAAGAACAATGATGAAGCAGTTTAAAACAATAATTTGTGTTTTTAGAGATGATAAGCAAAATAAATGTTGTAGTGTTATGTAGTCAATGTCACTCAAGGACATTCTGTTTATAAATCAAAATTAAAAATCTTGAAATCTAATACCTTTAGATGAGCAATTCTTGTGTATCGGTTGCATAAAACACAAATGTGGTAAGTACATTTTTTTAAACTGCGATAAGTACACAGTTTGCTATTGTAATTTGAATTTTATTGTGTACAAATGTGGTAAGTGTATGTTGTCATGTTAAAGATCTACTAATGTAGCAACTGTGGTAAGTTTACTGAGATAGATATCCAAACTTTAAAATCAATGTTCTGAAAAGTTATTTTGTACACACCACATCTGTGTTCTATACCATCTATATATATTTCACCGATTTCGAAAACAGCTCATAATTTTTTTGAAATTTTGTATATAGGGAGTTTTGGAGGCGATAAATCGATCTAGCTAGGTTTTATTTTCAGGTTTCTTTTATTAATCATGTTTTCATGGAATAAAAGCATATGTCATTATAATACAAAGCTAAATTTCGCCAATATTTGCAAAATTAAAATAGCTCAGTTGGTAAATCAGGCGCCTTAATACACAGAAACATGAGTTCAAAGCCCAGATTGATTGTTTCTTTTCTTTTTTTTTTAAGTTTCTTCTTTTTGTGAGAAAACTGTTCCTGGAAGCCGTATTGAAACAAGAAAAACGTTTTTACAATGTTTTTCTATATGTCAATTACAATTCCAAAAAAAATGTGATGTAGGTACCTACTTGCAAAACACCGTGCAAAGCTCGGTCATCCAGATGCTTTTTGATTATACCAGCTATTCATGGATTACTAAGTTGCTGGAATTATAATGATCAAAATATTGTACCTTTGTACTAAATTCCCTAACAATTAATTCAAATTCAAGTAAAAACAAATAACAACATTTTTGCATTGGTAATAGTGGAACTTTACCTTTCTTTCAGTGGGGCCACTAACACATAGAAAAACGAGCCAAAAGCCGGTAAGGCAGATAAACGGCTCCATACCATTATCTGAAAATTTTTTTAAAAAAATCACATTTTTTTACTCTTTCCCGAAAATACTACAAGACGGATTTGAATAAAACTCTACAGTAAGATAGCTTATGCATGAAATAACACATAGGCTTCTTTTAAACAAATACATTAAAATAGTTACCATACCCTCGGAAACTATTTCAAGCAATAACTATTATGCATTGGAAAAAATCTGCTCTTTGAAAATTATCTATGTAATTAAAATAATTCACAACATAATATGTTTATATGTTGGAAGGAGCTGGGATGGCTGGAGTAAATATCCATGTCGCAGACGCACAATGACTACCATAAAGCTAAGTGCGATTGACTGGCCGCGAACAAAAAAAATGTCTATATGTTCATCACCTAAACGCTTAGTACCACTGAAAAAAGCTGTACTTCTGTCTACATTTAAAAAAAATCTAGCAACACAAATATCAAAATATCTAATAAAAATATTTTTTAAGGACTTCCAATTGGTCAGCATATTCATTTATCAGTAAAATTAGAAGATGATCTTGTTATAAGAGCATATACTCCAGTTTCAAGTGATGAAGAAAAAGGATATGTTGATTTGGTTATTAAGGTATGTTTTGAATGTTTACACCAGGTCTGTGATCAATTATCAAACAATACATATATAATATCTTGTGTGAACTAAGCGGTAGGTATCCAACACCAAGTGTCATGATTCCTACATCCTCGCCTATCTTTCTCCACATTCCTGTGTTCAACCTGCATGTTTGTATTACTCTCTGTATAAAACACACAAATAATACATAATCAATTGGGATGTGCAATGTTAACCTAGGTTTTCTTAGATATCTATAGCAAATACCTCTCATTCATATTGTATATCTGTTTTGGCAATATTTAATTCTTTCAACATGACAGAACCATCGGAGCATAACCTTTCATTTTTCATCACCGACACTTGCTTTCAATCCCACTGTTTCTCTGATCTCACTATTGTGAAGGTGGTATGTATGTGGAGAATCACGGAACATTATAACTAATAAATATTTTAATTAAATGGTACTTATCTATTAAAGTTTATGGAAATATTAACCTAGAAACAACTAACAAAACTGAAATGCTGTTTTACTTGTATTTGTCTCTAGACAGCTGATTACTGTTGAATTATAATAAATATAAGATATATAGTCAGCTTTTATAACCTGAGAAGAGTCCCTTCAAGCTTGATTTACCTCAATCGGTCTAGATTACATTTGGCAGGCTTAGGGTGATCATAATGAAGTAATTAATATTAGATATTTATTTATGAAAATTATGAAATATAAAAAAATTTATATTTGTTTATTTTAGTTACTCAAAGTTTTGGCCCAAATTATCTGTACATTTTTACTATTTTATGACAATTGGCCTCTCAAATACAGTCTTCTGAAACTATGGCTATCCTTATTCAGTTTTGCGAATCTAAATTCACTTTGCAGGAATTAAAAGACATTTAATGACTTTAAAAAAGTAACCATTTAAGATAAATATCTATTATTACTTATACTTTAATCTGTCAATTGTGGGAATGGTTGTTTGTAGAACAGTTGGTGTATTTCTGTTAAATACATTTTCACAAATTTATAAAAATAACATGATAATGATGTTATCTCAAAGGGAAATATATATAGTACATACATTAGTCATATTACATTCTATTCCGCAATGTTTGTAGAGTAATGCTTGTGGACTGCATTTATAATATCACTATCAGTATGTCAAAGAAAGAGTAGAATTGACAGACAGTGTTATCTATAAAAATTGCAAAATAAAACATGTATTTGGTATAAGTATATGAGCACCCTTTATATATTTATTTTATTTTTAGTATTTGTTGTTATAGCGGCAATAGAAATACATTGTCTGTGAAAATTTCAACTGTCTAGCTTATATGGTTCATGAGATACAAACCGACAAAAGAGTCTTATTAATAGGGTCCCGTTTTTACTCTTTTGGTATGGAACCCTAATAATGAGGAAAAATCAAATGGTTCGGTGATATGGAAACAGTGAAAGATGAAAGGTATACAATAAGAATGGAGTACTCAGGGAGACCAAGTGACATTCCAAAATCAAATAGCTTTTATATTATGATTTATATGTGAGTCTCTGAAACAGTCGTGTTTGAATAAAGAAAATAGTGATTTTGGAATAAGCTAGGTGTTTATAGGAATTATGACAATTGGCAATACAATACCTTGCAAGGGACCTTACATGAAGACATGGATGTTTGTTAGTGTAGATATTTATAAATATAAATTCTAAAATCTGTTCTTATAGTTCGAAGCAGCATACTTATTGCCAGCTCTGAAATAATTTTTAGTTATTGTGTTAAAAACAAAAAGGAATCTATACTTTCATACATATACTTTAAATAATTTGTTTGATTCAAAAGAATTTTCCCTCTATTGGGACAGATCTCTTGTAGAATAGACCATCTGCCCCCCACTAGACAGCTATCTACCACCATATCCCTAACCATACCTATTGCTGCCTCCATAATGATATTGTCATGTTCCAATCCTGATGCTATGGTAATTGGTATGCTCGCACACCGACAGCGACACACTCACAATACAATTATATGGTGTCTATACACCACGGTTGTCTCTTACCAATAGCAAAGCTGCTTGTTTGCTGATTGCATTCTATAAAAAAAATTATATAACTATATTTACATATCTAGAGGCCATTGATTGAGTAACAAATAATTAAAACAAATGTTTATTAAATCTTTCCAGTATCTTTGAAAATGAACTAAGGGAGTGTTCAAGTATTACGTAACGCAATTCTTGTAGATTTTTGACGCGCCCTCACCCCCCTGTAACATTGTTATGTACTCCTCCCCCTCTCAAAACGTTACGTTACATCGAAATGAGCATTTTTAACTATAAAACACAGCTATGATGCACAATGGTAGCAAAAAAAATTCAGAGATATATACTGTAACACATCACAATGTTTTACAACATGTTTTACACACCCTTTCCCCTCCCCTCCCAATTGCGTTACGTAATACTTGTACGCTTCCTAACTAAATGAAAATATAGTTGTTTACTTTACAAGAGAGTTGCATTAAAAGAATAATGAATAAGGATATAATTATAATATGATTTTTAATAATTTAAAAATCTGTAATTTCCTTTCAGGTTTACTTCAAAAATGTTCACCCTAAATTCCCTGATGGTGGCAAAATGTCCCAGTATCTTGAAAATATGAAAATAGGTGATACAATTGATGTAAGAGGACCCTCTGGAAGATTGCAGTATGCCGGCAATAGCACATTTTTGATCAAGAAAATGAGAAAAGATCCACCAGTGAAGATTGTTGCCAAAAAACTTAACATGATTGCAGGTTTGTTGAACTGATTTGCTCCAAAAATGTTAATATTGTTTTGCAATCCTGAGGTCTGGTTCTATAACATCTTCTGACTGTCTGAACTTATTGTAAAGAATAAGCCTGTTCGATGTGAATTATAAATAACACAAAGGGGCGGTCTACTCTATGCTAAATCTATACAAATAAATAAAATTGGAGTGTCTGTACGTAATATTATAATAACTGCTTTTTACTAAGTGCATATATATATTTACAAGGTACATACACCAAAACATTTTTGTAATTTCTGTCTGTCTGTGTTGTTTTGTTTGTTTGTCTGTTAATCTCTGACAGTGGACCGATTTTGACGGGACTTTCACTAGCAGACAGCTGTTGTAATGAGGAACAGTTAAGACTAGCTGTTAAAACATGTTCGTCTAACATTCACCAGTTTCATCAATGGCGGGACATCAAGCTGTCCAAAATCATTTCAGGAATCAATTTGTGAGTAAGAACTAAACTTGTTAACTTGTATTCAATTATTTCACAGGAGGCACGGGTATTACACCAATGTTACAACTGGTGCGACACATATGCAATGATGCCAATGACCCTACCGAACTGAGACTATTATTTGCCAACCAGACCGAAGAAGACATTCTATTAAGAGATGAGCTAGAGAAATACCAGAGAGAATTTCCTAATCAGTTCAAATTGTGGTATACTATTGACAGGCCAAAAGAAGGTAAGGACTTCTTCAACTTTTTAATTTAACTTGTACATATTAAATGTGGGTACTCTAAAATAAAATAAATATCGTCACGCTTGTATCTCCAAAGGGCTAGGCAGAGATATACCAACCCCGATCAGTCAACAATATCAGATCCCATGATGGTCTAAAGTGACAAGTCTGTCGCCATATTGGGTACAAAGGTTTCCTCATGATATTTTTCCTCCACCGTAAGAACACTCAGAAAATGTACTTACTTAAAGTTAGAAAATCGCATTGGTACATGACGGTGTTCCAACCTGGACTACGGATATGGAACTAGGCTACCTCGATGCATAATGCATGAATGCCTTTCAAGTACTGAAAATTTCATCAATTCAGTTAGAAAAAGTCATTGGCAAATGGCGGGGTTTGTTACAGTGTATACACAAATAGCCGCTGTCGGGCCACCCTAAATCTTAATTCATTTTAAATCTACTTAGGAAGCCCTTTAATTTTTTAAACTTTAAAAATATAATAAACTAGCTGTGCCAGCGACTTCGTCCGCGTTTTTATTTAATTCTTTTATTTTATACATTTTTAAAATAAAAGTAGCCTGAGCCATTCCTTATTAGATCAGCTGTTTGCCAGTGAAATTCCCGTCAAAATCGTTGCAACCGTTTTAGTGATTAGCGGGTACAATCAGATTTTGATATATGTAGTACATTTTAAATATAAAAATGCATTATTATTATTATTACATATAGACACTCTAATTTACTTATTTGTATAGATATACATATACACAACTACACAATATTTAGTAAATGTAATTGATCTCAAAAATTTCAGGATGGAAGTACAGTACGGGCTTCATCAATGATGAAATGATCCGAGATCATCTATTCCCACCAGGTGATGATGTTATTGTGCTCATGTGTGGGCCACCACCCATGATTAACTTCGCCTGCAATCCAGCCCTGGAAAAGTTGGGCTATGCGGAAAATATGCGCTTTGCATATTAATACTGTAAGGTTGTAATTTTTTATGTTTTATTGTTTTTAGAAAAATATAGAGAAATTCAGATCGTAATAGTGTTTTAATTTTTTTCCCCTCGTTGACCCGAGTCCTTTGTATAGAAACCAGCTGACATTCTTCCAGGCAGCTCGTAAGATGTGAGTGGTAACCGAATCTAACTAGAAGGTTTTTCAGTTTATTTGAAAAGATTGGATTTAGGTCGATACTGCGTCAGACTTGTCACCCGTTACATGTGACCTAATATCGTCGGCTAATCGTGGGTGCATATGTATATCTGCCAGCCATTTTGGAGATATGGGCGTGAAAAGAAAAGTAAAACTAAACGGGCAAGACCTAAGGTTAGAACAGGACACTGCTCAATGAAAGACATCTCCATAAAATCTATGCAGTGCTATTCAAAGCTGCGGCGGATCAACGGATTCAGCACCTTGGAAGGCCAGAGTAAGTAAAAGTAAGTAGTTGCTGCAAGTACCACAGGTAAAAAAAGTTTTTAGAAAAAGCTTTTTATCTTTATCACGAGTCCTTTCATTTTTTTTTATAGTATAAGACAGCGAACAGGCACACGGGTCTCCTGATGGTAAGAGACAACTGTGGCCTATAGACAC
>DVZL01000808.1:0-20589 GCA_018236625.1 Lasaia peninsularis
CACGCACGCACGCACGCACGCACGCACGCACGCACACACACACACACACACACACACACACACACACACACACACACCACAGACCATCGGGTGCCAAGTGTATAAATCAAGAATTTACTATGTTCAGCATCTTCCCATTAAAATGTGGATTGTTGACACTAATGGTGGTAATGTGGAATGGAACCCTGGGGTACCCCCTTAATAACAGCAGTACCTGTTGTTTTATTCAATTAATCTCAACCTTTTGATTTCTTCTATTCAAATAAGAAATCAGAAAATCGTGTGCCTTGTTTCTGACACCATAGTGGCGTATCGATCAGGAGAGATCGTATCATGATTAACGTAACCAAATGCCTTTGGCAAGTCGCAAATACACCAAGTGGAAGGATTCATACATTTTCCTAATAATTCTACACCAACATCGACTGGTGATCTACCCCGTGTAAAACTGAACTGTTTATTATCAAATAAACCCATTGCTAAAATATTACATTTGATTAAATATATTATTTTTAAATATTTTACACAGGTTAGGTAGAATGGAAATAAGCCTGTAGTTAGTTATTATCTGAAATTCCAATTTTAAACCTTACTTAATTTCATAAAATCAACAAAAAATCCATGTGAAATACAGCAAATAAATTTATTTTATTAAATTGCTACATATAGAGCAATTATACTTAGTTATTATTGAAGCAATCATTCTAAGATAATAAATCAATTGTATTTTTAATTTTTTAAAAGATTTAATTATATCTTAAGTTCTAAAAATGAAAAATCAATTAATTTTACATTCTATAATGTTTTGATATAGTAGTTATATAGTTCATACAATCTTTCATCTCCCGTTTTATTCATTTGAAGGTTGAATTTTCTTATAAAGAGCATCTCTTTATAAGAAAATAGGTAGACTAAGAGGAATAGGTAGACTAAATTTTACGTTTCTATACCTTTTATTTACACATCAGTCAATCACTTTTGTCTTTTGACTTTTTGTAGCATATGTATACTCAAACTCGCAGCGGCATTATGAGGTTGCAAACAAATGAATAGATATAATACCACCAGTACTTTTATATCTCTGATATTCGATAACATTATTTTCTTTTGTTTCAGTAGAAGTGGGCGGCGCAAACCCAGCGCTGGCGGGGGTTCCCCAGACATACATCGTGGCCCAGAACCCCGCCGTGCTGGCCCAGCTCCTGCGGGACAACCAGGCGCGTGCTCTCGACCCGCAGCTCTACACTACACCCGCCTCGGTATTCAACACGCTCGCCGTCGACTTCGCTTCCGACACACCCGACCTCCAGACTAAACCCATCCCGGCCGCTAAACTACACAAAGACCTTTCCAACTCTTTCGACTCGACCGATGCCTCGGAACACACCGAAATCTCCGTACCTTTACACACCCGACCCATTCCCGCCGCGAGATTACATCACTTGGATCCTTTGGCTCCAGATACCGAGCAAATCTCGGGACACCTATCCGCGGCAGCAAGCACGGATAATCTAGCTCCCTCCTCCCCCCCTAAGTCTCCGCCCAGATCCCCACTTCCCACCGATTCGTACCCCAGTCGCGTCCGATCTCTAGAGCGAGCGCCCCGCCCGCTGGTGGGCGAGCGCGGCCCCCCGCGGGTGGGCTCGTTGGAGCGGACGCGGGGGAGCCCGTTCGTCCGCCAGCAGTCGGTGGGCGCGCCCCCCTCGGCGCGGGTCCGTGAACCCGACATCGGCCAGTTCTCCGTCCAGGGCGCCATAAACGCGCAGCTCGCGGCGAGCATCGTCAACAAGATGCGCCAGCAGCCGGAACCGCCCCTCGTCGAGGAGATTTACGACTTTGGCGGAGACAATGTAAAGAGTTGCGTCGCCGTCGCGGCTCTTAAGGCCGGCCTCCCGAAACCTCAGCCGTACCGGCCCCTCACCTCCGGGATGGCCGCCTCCCACCCCTCCGCCTACGGGGTCCCCGTGGGCGTCGTCCAAGGAGTGCCGTACTCCCAACATCCGCCGAAGCTTATATCTAAGCAGATTCCTCTCGGGCGCGGCTTCAGGTCGGCGAGTCCTCTGCAGGCGTTTCCGTCGTCACAGGCGAGCGGAGCGGCAGTGGGCGGGGTGGCGGTGGGCGGGGCGGACGAGCCGCGGGGCGGGCGGCGCGGTGCGCGCGAGCGGCCGCAGGTGAACACGGGCGCCGCACCCTCGAGCATGGCATTGGCAATTTTATTTTCAAAATTTCTTTTTGTTTGGTTTTCTTTTTGCGTTGTTTTGTAGAATCGATTTTTTTTGCGCATGCGTAATCGAAAGTTAACTATTTTCAATTTGGACTTGGATGAGAATTACAAATACGCCCCCTAATCTTCGGGTCGACGTCTAATGTTCATAGATAGACTCTAACGGGTGTAAATATTTGGATCCAAAGGTATCCCTCTCCGAATCCCTTGTGTATTTCCTCTCCTCCCAAGCTGTTTGCGTTGGGTATATGTATATGTGGAAGGGGATGACAATAGTTGTTTAACTATAAGTCTTTGAAATCACATATGAAACTTATACAAAAATGTTTAAAATACTTAGATTTTGCCTTTGTTTTGACGTAACCAAAAAATAAAAATCGACCCAAACCTGTTATTACTCATAATAACACGTTTTCATTATATTTCATTAAACACAAATGTCAGTTTGCTAACTAAACGTTTTTGTAACAATTCCTAATTTAGAAAACCCTATAATTATGAAAGAAAGACTCGTTTTTATCATTTAGACTTGACATGAGTGCATTAACTAGTAAGAGGAAGACCTTAAGGATATATCGTAAAATCGTCATGTTTTTGAACACAGTAGTTTTAGATCACGTATTGCTTATGAGTACATACTTAGAACTGCTTATGTTTTGTTTTTCGCTTAGTTAATTTGCATTTATGATTGTCTAAAGTATTTGGTCTAGTTTTGTTGAAGAATAGTGCAAAATTTGTTAGGGTTGATGTTTGCTTTAAATGTCATAATTATTTTAGGCTAGAAAATAAAAACGATCTTAAATAAAACGTCTCTAAACGAAAAAATGATAATAATAAAAAATTAGTCGACTACCTTACACTTCAAACCTTAGCGTAATGGTGCAAAAAACTATCGAATAGATTAGGTAAGGTCCAAATTATCTAATTCCTCATTTAAACCTTGTTTCTTATTATTTGTGTATTTGTTTGGACTGAGGCCAATATTTTCACTTTAAAGTTCAATACTGCTGTGTACGTCAAATCGCAACTTAATTTTTCTTACAATTACTTACCTCTTTTCCCATTGCAGCAAGCTAAAATTCAATACCTTGATTGTGTAAAATACAATACATTCTTTTTAAAATTTGTATTTATTTTCTGAATATGCTTTTAGTTTAGGTTAGTGTGTAGGAGATAGGGTATAACTGTATTAATTTGATTTTGAAGTTTGTCTGTTTTTTTGTTAGATTATCTATGATTTTAATACTTAATAAATAAAGTTTCTGTAGTTTCAAATATTACTTTAATATGACAAAAATATGTAAGAGTGTTAAGTTGATATAAATCCAATTTGTTTTCATTTAATTGCATTGTAGTTTAGAGTTTAAAAATTACTCAACAGTTTGACAAGTGGACCATGATTTATACGTATATAAGAAAAACTTAATTCGTATTTAGATCAAAGTTTGCTTATCAGGTATTACGGCTACAAGTATTTAGCTTCGTATAAAATTTTGTGTATATTTTCTGTGTCTATTGTTAAACTAAAATTGAGCATTTGAGCCTGTACTAAGGATAAAGTTTTCGCGCTTTTGAATATACGCATCGAACGAAAATACTATCTAACAAACGACATTTTTACAGTATTTTTTTGTTTTGTGTGATGAAAAATAATGTCTCCTGTTCTATTTAAAACCATTCCAGTATTATCAAAATCGTATATTGACACTATCATATTATGTCAATGCTTTCGCTTTTCGAATCGATTGCGCGAAAACTTTATCCCGGTTTATTAGAGTATAAGTTTAACCTCATATGTGATTTCAAACAAAGAAAAGGAACTAACTTTGTGGTTGGTGTCCGGTGTTAGATTTAACATGTACCATAGTGTAAAAAAATATATATTTGCAAGATTTAAGAGTTTAGGTTTAAGATTACTAACCTAATTTTAACAATGACAGAGTCCAGAATTCGATACGGAGCAAGCGGTTGAGAAACGTTTGTTGGCGGAATTGGCAAGACAGCAACACCAAAGTGAAGAAGATCGAAGATGGCTTCAAATGCAAGAAGACAACTTGGTAAGTAATTGCTGTAGTGAACCTCGAGAGTTTTAACTCAAGTACATTTTTGAGTGCTCTTACGATGCAAGAAAACATCATAAAGAAATCCAGGATTTGTGAATGATACGGCGATGTACTTGCCATCTGTCATATAATGTTGGATAAGCGAGGGTGCATATGTATGTACAATTCTGAGTACGTACTCTGCTGTAGTTATATACATATATATTTAGTTCGTTAAAGTTAAAAAAATACAAACGTTAAAATACAGGAAACCCTTGGCCAATGAAATAGCAGAAATTCTAATTTAATACAATTTTATCGGTCGAGGGCGTTGCTATGTTGATGACATCCTTATTTTTTTACCACGAAGACACTTAAGATTTACTGATTCCTGATACTTTATTTACAATCAGCTTGGACATGTTATCATGGGTCCTGGTACCTTGGCTAATTGTGGGGAACCCTCCGAGGATAATAGGCGTGAAGATACTTTTTTTAGAACCATCAAACATAATCGCAATAAACAATTTTAATATGATATGTTTTTGTTCGTAGAAGCGTCTGTCGAATGTGCAAATGGTATCTGGGGCGGGACGTGGTGATTCCAGTGCTACACATTCAGGTTAGTACGCTTGCACGATATTTTTGATCAACTTTATTACTACAAAACTATAAAGATCTAAGAAAATCTATCTTAAATAAAAAGGTGTTGATTATGATTTTCCTAAAGAGCTGTACATTTTTCGAAGACATATTTGCGCAGATAGTAAATAGATTGTTTATTTCAGGTGCAACATCATCTGAAACTAGTCCAGCAAATACAGTGAAACCCAAAGAAAAAACTCCAAGCGATGATAAGGTATTTTTACATATTTATAAATCATGGTTTAAAATCATAATTTTGCATTTATCGAGTTAAATGTTTTTTTGTTGCAAATAACTAGAAAACTAGTTGTGTCTTTGTATGTCAAATCGGATCACAATAGCTGGTCCTTCGAGCCGGATAATTGTTTATTATTGATGGTAAACGTAAATATTTTATATAATTTAACTCGTCTTTGAGTATCTACAACAATTGATGAAAACTGTGATCGTAAAGAAAGTTCGGAGTAAGTAAATTGAGTTTTTCCAAGTATTACTTCATATTTATTTAACTTAAAATTGAATGTTCAACAGAATGAAAAACCTTACTCATATCGAAGAACACTTCGGTAATTTATATTTTACTATTTGAAGAATCTATAATAGCTTAAGTGATAGTATGCCAATGTACTTCAAATGTTACAGACAAATCCAAATTGCTCTTGTAACAAGGTTAATTTTTGTCTACCTTTTCGAATATTATTGCTATAGTTGGAATTAATGTCACTGGGCGGTAGATATTTATATCGGGTAGATGACTCTATAATAGATGGTTATGAAATATTTTGAATGGAATCTGAGAATAATATTATAAGTGATGTGCGCATCCAGGCGTGATGGTATACTTCTAAATATTACAGCATCTAAGACTCACAAAAAATCTTCTATTATTTGTTGTCTGATATATTTATTTACGTTTCCTATTAAGCATTATATTTCGGGAGATTCAATGGCAATGTTTTCTATCAGCCTAGTTCAAACGGTAGTGGCGAGCGTCGCGACCCAGTGTACTCGGCGACGACGGAGGTGGTACGGTGTGTCATGAGGCTGGCGTCGGGAGCGAGCGGTAGCGGGGGCGGGGCCGTGCTGGTGGAGGCGGTGCGGGCCGTCGCCGCCGCGCTCCGGGACCTCTGCGCCACCGTCGACTGTCTCGTGCCACCCTACCCGCAGCCTGCACAGAGGTCAGTATACAGGGGGCGGGGCGTCGGGGGCGGGTAGTAGCGGGGGAGGGGCCGCGCTGGTGGAGTTGGTTCAGGCTATCAACGTTTAGTCTTAGTTAATTAATTTCACTTTACGCCATTTTACTATCATTAAATGCCATATTCCAGAATGTATGATTTGAAAGCGTACATTTGTCCTATAAAATTGTAATTATCGTATCCGTACGTGATCCTTAAATCTAGAGGTTTCGTTTATTAGGTTACTTGTGACTCTAAAATAAGAAACAATTAATTTCTTGCTTTTTCCAAGAAGCTGCAGCGAGTTGTGATTCGTATAAATAAAGGATTATTTGTTCAGGGAAGTGGAGATGGCCCACCAAGTGCTCAGCAAAGACATGGCGGCGCTGGTGGAGGCGATGCGGCTCGCCATACAATACTTCAACACTACTTTGCAGCATGAGTACACCAAGTAAGTGGGTTTATTTTAAGGCCCCAAGTTTAATTTTGTCATCTATACAAAAAGATAAAATTGAAGTGTCTGTTTGTAACATTAAAAGAACTATTTTTTACTAAGCGCATATTGTTTTATATAGTGTTAAAAAAAAGATTATAGTGACCAAACCGCGTATGGTGGTAGATTTTAGAATTATATAGAATCGATTTTCTAAAAGGACTTCTAATGTTTAATTGAAATGTATTATAATTTCAGGAGCATGCTGGCAGCTGCCCACGTATTGGCGATGGACGCGAAGAACCTTCTCGACGTCGTAGATTGTATTCGCGAGCGATACCCGAACATCGACTGGCGAGCCGCGTTACAAACCAACGAACCAGAAACCATCCAAACCTCTCCAAACCAAACCCTAACCTGTCAAAACCAACCACTCACCTCACAGAACCAGGTATTCTCAGTGCAATCTCTTACTCCGCAAAATCCTGTGCTTAGTACGCAGTCTTCGGTGCAAGATGAGGACGTCCCTCCTCCAAAACCTGACTTCAAAATCAACCAACCGGTCACAACGGCCACACCACTGAACCTCTCAGATCACACCCCCAAAGAGCACAACAGTTTGCCAATAACATCAAACCGAGTATCTACCCTCATCCACAATTACAACTTGTATGGAAACGTTCGAGAGCCTCAACACATTTACGGGAACGAAGGCGTATCTTTCCAACACTCTCAATCTTGTGACGATTCGAAAATCGATTTACCTCTAGAATCGGTTAAGAATCGAGTGCAAGCGCTGTCGGGGAAAATCGATTCGCCCGCCATCTACTCGGTCAGCAAGAAAATGATCCCATTAGACCAGAAGCACACGGATCAGGGGTGAATGTGAATGCTTCGTGTTTTAGTTTACTTGTAGTGGCTGTTTATTTTGATACCTTGTCGGGTTGAAAGGCTTTGTGGAGCGTTTTACTATGCTTTAGCTGATGCATTTTTTTTTACATTGCGGCATACGGACGTTTAATATTGTTATAGACGCGTATTTTTTGGGACTATAATCTAAATGCCAAAAGATTAATTTCTTTACGAAAATTTACTTTTTTTTATTCAAATATGCACCAACGACCATTTTTTAGACATGTTCATTTGTGCTTTATCATCGTATAAAATCAAATTGTATTTGCTCAAAAACTTGTAGAAAATGCCAATTTGCTATTGCAAGGATATGTATGTGCAAACCATACGTATTTTTTGCTAATTTTTTTTATTGTTGAAAAATGGCGCTATATTAAAAAATAATATAAATATGGCCTAATTATGACTTTTATGTCAAATAATTAGTCATGCGGATTCATTGCGATATATCGTTTTACATGTTACATACTTATACTTATTTAGAACTTACGAATCCTAAAACCAATACTAAAAAGAATTATATATCTTTTTTAACTACATTAAAAAGAAACAGAAAAAAGGAACACTAAAAAGAAACGAGTCAAAAAAGAACACTGAAAACAAACACGTCAATAAAAGGAAACTTAAAAGAGACAATTCTTTTTTAGTGTTTTGTCTCGTTTTAAAAGGATTTCAAATCACGTCGGTGCTAAAGTCCACTTGAATAAGCTCAATTTAATTTTTACATTACCTATAGCATAGTTAGCGCTTTACTCGTTAGGCGAAGGCTATGACGCGAAGCAATAGTACTTACTGGATTTATTTGACTTATACATCTTTTTTTTGTTTCCACCGCTTGTAGTGCTGACGCGCTTAGGAACTCGATTGCTCAATATTCGTAGCCGAATCGGGTGTAGATGTCAATTTAGTCCTATAAATATAAATAACTATCCTTGTTAATCCTCTTATCGTTTGGAAATGTTTAATCATCTTCATAGTCGGATCAGACGAAATAGTTCAATTTTTTTTAAATTGAAATCTACATTAAATTAATTAACTTTATTAGCATTATATTATTTTAAATTAATAATTTAGGTAATATGATTTTTATGATAATTTAAAAACGTCTGATTCGGCATATGTATACAAAACAACATATCAAAAATAATGTTTTCTGCATAAATATTTAAGAGGGTTTAGCTCAATTTCTTGAATGGTAAAGTTTATTTCTGAACAATTTTTGCAAAACTATCAATTGTTGTAAGTTATACAACATTACCAAATCAAGTAATGTTGATTGTGTATTAGGATGATTTTTTTTTATCAAAATTAAGTTGTATATTTGTTGTTGAATATTTTATTTTTATGTTTTTTTTTATTTTATAGAATCCGATTTTTTTACTACGACAATATTTCGTAAAAAATGAAACGAAATTGTTATGATCAAATTAAATTTATTATGTTTATATTATATTGCGAATGTATTTTGGTACTGTCAGTATTTTTATATAATTATCACATTTGACATAAATTTTATTGGGACAATTTTATTAGAGCACTGACTGTACCAAGATAAAAAAATAATTCTAAATCAAGTGGAAACAATATTCTAAAGAAAGTGATTAAGACAATATATTCTATTGCATTGACTACAGTAAAATTTGTACGATTAATATTTCAGATCCACATTAACATTTTACAAGAAATCATTAAAAAAAACATAACATAGACATTTTTTTACATAACATTCATATGTTTGAAAGTCTCAACAAATGTAATTTAAATAATAAATTATAATGTTGCCATTCATTTAGAAAACATACAAGGAGTTGAGGTAGAATATTCTCGATCAAATTTTATTATATGCTTATTATAAATTTGTTACATATCTATCATAAAAACAAAATAAAAAAATAAAATGGTATTAAAATTACTACAATTATTTCAAGATCCTGTAATAAAGTTTTTTTTGCTATAATTTATATGAAAAGTTGATACAAGCGAGAGCTAAAAATAAAACCACTATATACAACAATAATAATAAATAACAATGAAACAACAGACCACAGCAAAAAATCAGACTAATACAAGCAATAGTTTAGTCACAGGAATTGTTTATAGTTTTTTCTTAGTTTAAACACTATATCTTCACTATAAGGCGACCAGTATTATAGGCATATTTATCTAAAGGTCATTCACTGCGAAACGACAAAAATCAGACGATGTTGCCGATCTTAAATGATAGGCATACAAACACTTGTACACACACTAAGAAAGCCGATCACTGTTGACTAATGTATTAAGCGTAACAGAAACAGATATAGTTTAGCCACCAGCATTATGTTACATTACCATTCTATGGTTACGGCCAGTTAATACAAGAGTGTTCACGTTTTTACTTTATTATTATGCTATTTAATTTGTTTGAAAAAAGTTTTTTTCGTATTCTTCTCGTAAACTATATTTTAATTGTCTCGAATTAACAGTAGGCACTTATATGTGGTTTAAATTTTAGCCTGTCGATGGTATCAACGTTGTATATATTTTTAATACTACATTCATATGTTTTGTATAACCATAAACTACATATTATGGTTAAATATATTCGTGTATTTTTACTGAGAGAAAGATATTATGCGCTTCCGTCGTTTGTATTCATAATAATATATATAAATGGACAGTTAAAAAAAGTATATCATAAGTGATACATTTTTTTTGTATGTACCTGTACGAAAAATATATTTTGCTGGATTACTCATGTTTCGTAGCTATATTATTTTAATTGCAGAAATATGTAATGACAATATATAAGAAACTAATTTATAATGTGACTTTTATATGCAGATTTTTATATAAATCGCTTAAGGTATCAATAAAAAGCTTTTACCTCTTAGTATCTTTATTATGGGATCATTTTTACGATGTTATAATTATAAAACGCACATTCCTTGAAACTGCACATAATTTTTAAGTACAATATTTTCATTGAATATGTATTATTTTTGTGTATTGAAAGCATAAAGCTAATGGTTCTGGAGATTACGCTCATAATAACGACCTGACTCCAGTATTAAACGTCTATCTTATTCTCATAGGGCCGACTATCTCACTCTAACAAGTTTTGTTTTGACTTTTGTCAACTACACAAAACTGGTAGAAAGAGAAGTTGTCCAGTTTAGAAAGAGTTAGCAAATCTACGTATTCGGAACAGGTTTTTGTTAGTTTAATCTGCAGATAGTACTTTTAGCTTCATGATTGAAACTCCCCCTTAAGTTAAGGAACAGTGTCACAAGTCTGCATTTATTTCCGACATTCATACTCAGTATTTAATGTGAATTATATTTCTTTGTAAAAATGTACAAAACAAATTGTCAATAATTTTAATTTTTATCCAAAGTTTATTATAAGCTTAGATCTCATCTGGAGTTTTAGTGTTACGATTAGTTATATTACAGTTGTATAACAGAATTTATTTATTGACGGATCGTATCGGTTTATTTGTAAATTGTTTGCGGTAAGGTCATTCCAAATATATACATAATAGGTATGGCGGTCTGTGTATCGAGCGGCCGTTTGAGATTATTTTACAAATATCCTGTATGGCGTGGACCGGATTTTGTTTATCCAATACAATAAATAAAGGACTGGTCGAAATGTGTTTTATTTTTTTTTACACCCATATCCCCGAATGAGTTAGGCGGGGGTACATGCTTATGCACCTACAATAAACCAACGATATTAGGTCAAGGAGGGAATAGGTGGCAAGTCCCTTGCTACATCGGGCACAAATCCAAACCCAGGAAGCCTTTTAGATAAACTAACCGGGACCTCGTTCGTCAATGATGGACTTCGATTATGTTGTTCCACAAGTGGTAGAAGTAGGATTATTTTATAATTTTAATATAAATTACAATACCACAGAATAATAAGTATAAAGTAACAATACTAGGTGTATCTACTCTGTGTTTGAAATAATTTTAGGCGCTATCATATCATATTCAAAAGGTCAGTAACTTGCCAGTATTGACGAGTGTGGGCAATATTATTTAGCTTTTTGTCGGTTTTAATGTATTCAAACCTTTAATCTTGCAATATAAGAAGAGGTTATGTTGTATATCCATGACTCGTAGGTCCAATAGATATACTAGAACACCCCCGATTAGCCAAGGTACTAGGGCCCTAATGGTGGCAAGCCAATCGCCACTTCGGGCACATTCTAATCCCGGCAATGTAATGTTTACTCAGAATAACCTGAAAAACATTTAAGAAAAGTTGCCCGACCTGGGAATTGAACCCGGGACCCTACGCGGCTAACGGTCTTAACTGGCGACAGCCATACCGTTACACCACAGAGGCGATTATTTTTTGTTTTTTTCGGCATCTGTCTGCTCATTTAAAGTATAAGTATTCACCAAACGCCGACGAAAAATATATAATATAAATAAAACTAACGTTCAAATATTCACTTTATTAATACAAAATAAATCAACTGAAAATACTATTACTTTAAACATTGTTAGTGAGTTACAAGCACGAAATATTCGTAATATTCGGCATGGTTTCCTCCTACGCTGTGATCGGATGCGTACGTCAGTCACATATAAAGAAATATCAGTAAAGAGTAGGCAGAGGTACTTATGCACCCACGATTAGTCGACGTTACTAGATACCTGGATGTAACAGGTAGCAATTTCGCCGCCATATCGAGCACAGATTCAATCTCGGGTAACCTTATGTTTATCAAACAAACTGAAAAAAAAAAAAGAACTACTTGACCTACCCAGAAACCGAAATCGTGGCCACAAGTTATAACAAAAATATTCTGCGAGTAAGTACGTCTATTCTATAGGTGTCTATTTTAACGGTCCATTGAAACCCACAAACGAAGTCGGTGAAAGAGAATAACCAGCCATAACATTTAGAATTTTAAAACGTAGCGAACAGACATGAAAAAATATAAAAAAAATATTACAAAATCGACTTAAACATTAGTTCCGAGTTTGATTTCCACATCAGAGTGTACTGTGACGCCTTAAAACAGTATTGTTACGCAATACTCCTAATGTGAGTATCAAAATTCGACTTTGCATTGTATAATTATATTTGTATTTTAATAATATTGCTTTAATACAGTTATATCTCTGGCATGTATGTACGAATATCTAGCAATTTATAGGCGACTTAACTTAAAACAAAGTCTATATTAAATGTATAAAATCCACTAATAATGACTCGTAATTCAAACCTATAAATTTAAAAAGCAATCATGAAAAAATTGACCTGAAAATATACGTCACGATCCGAAAGACGCAGGACACTTTTTATTCTAATCACTTAAATGGTCGATCTGAACAAATCAAAAACTCGGCCAAAAATGCGGGACAAAATTCGTTATATAATAATTTCAAATGCTCATTTTCTTTAATAATAATGCCCATTGTATTAACTGTGATTTGAGATAGTTTGCAAATATTATTAATCGCAACACCATTGATTTTTACCAGATACAAGCATGACATTAGAAAACAAATATCACTATACTACGGTTTAGCAGAAATTGGAAAATGCATATTGTAATTGTGGTAGCTATTAACGTATTGTTCTAGACCACTTTATCCTAAGCAACATCTATGACGTGTCTGGTATTTTAATTAAAAGCTTCCTTATAACAAGTACTTTTAGAAATGTATGATGCTGGCTGTATATAATTTTTTTTATTCAACATTAATAAAAAAAAATCAATCCCATCACATTGTGACCGCCTAAATCTATATCTAAGTTGGTGCTCGACACACGAGTAAAACCGAGGTTTGACAGCTCGTGAGCAAATTGTAGTTATGTTTCCATGGTCTATGATATACTGCATACAAAGACTCTAATGCTTGATTCACACTTACTTAGTTTTTCGGTCGGTTGCAAGGCTAAATTTTTTTTACTACTTATTAATTAAACAGGTGTTGTATGAAACGTATGAGTTGCAAGTGATCGTTAGATCTTGAATTTTTCTATAAATACTATACCTAAATTGAAAATGGTATAAATAAATAGTGAGTGCGCGTGCGGTGGTTCGTTCAAATGTTACGCGCACGTTGCAGTCTGTGCACGTATACCGCGTTCCTATAATCAACGAACAGTAATTCGCAAGAATAACCACTCTTGGTCCTTTTATGCATAAACTAAAGTTTATATAACAGTTGTAGATATAAGATTACGAACCATACAATAATCTACCGTTCGTTATCAAAATGACTTAATTCTTAAATATAGGGGCTAAGCAATGAACCTTTTGCGAGTCGTAAACTGCGGTTTTACTCTTATATGGAACTACCAACTTAATGAAACTGATAAATAGATAAAATTAACAGTCGAGGAAATTGGCAGCCATGAGCAGCTCGAGGGCTATTTCTGGTGCGATCGGGAACTCAGGGATCTCCGTCGACGAGTTTGTGTACCGGACCTTGTATGTGAAGTACATACATACCTTCTGCAGGACGTGCGAACTGAAATATAAAAATCATATCCATCATCCATGTTATAGTAGTTTGATGAAGTAGTTAGCACTTCAGTAGTCTATGTTTGAACCCTTACTTAAGTACATTTTCTGAATGTAACTTACGGTATTTCCCTAAAATTGACCTCATTGGCTTCATTCTCAGCAAACTGTCCTGGCCCACTCAACATGGCCTTGATTGTTCCAGAGGTTAAGGCATGCTCACGCTTTACAATGAACTCGTGGCCATCCGACGATACCAGTTTTACATACATCGCATCTGGTCCCTCGCACCCACCATATACCTTCTCCTCTGATCCTGCAATGTATATCAATCATAACTCTGATGCTATTCTATGTACCTTTGTAGAGAGGCAAGCATAGGTATGTATATCACTACAATTAAGAAGTTTTTCACCGTTCAAAAAAGTCTCTAAATTCAATTACAATTACCCTACAAATTGCAAATAGATTTTAAATATTCTTGTTAATAGTCCATCTATGACCATATGTAATTCTATAATGACAAGTGCCTTACAAAACTACCTTAGACAGTCATCAAATGGTATCTCTAATTGAAATCTTACCAGAACCAGCTGCACTTCCAGAGCGCTCTTCACCTGCACTGGTTGCTGAAGGAGCAGCTGTAGGTGGAGTAACATTTTGTTCTGACATTATTCTGGAAAAATTTATATCATTAGTCCCTCAGTACCCCAGTCAGTAGGGTAGTGACTAGAAAACTTATGTGATAGGCCTAACATACTAAAACTAAGTTGCCAATGCAACATGCACAGGCAGCAAACAGCCTGCATCTATTACATCAGTCCTTAGGTGAGTTAAGTTGCGTGAAAATCTATAAACATTTCCTCATTGATCATTGATTGATTTACTCGGTGATAGAGTCTTGCCTTACCTATTCCTGCCACATTAGCGTCAATGCTCGTCATTGTCGTGTTCTGGTTTGGAGGGTTGGGTAGCCGGTAAGCTTACTTAAGCAAGAGGCTTACCATCCAGCCTCAGGTTGGCCACGGACCATTTCCACCTTTGGTGTCTATAGGCAACGTGTATTTCTTACCATCAGTAAATCCATCTGCTTGTATGCCTTCCAATATAAAAAAAAACATCTATTGCAACAAAATAATTCGAAATATCACTTTATAAACATTCTTATACTTGTTATAAGGTTCGTAGTCAGAAGACACAAAACATATATTTAGAGTAAATAGATAGTTGTGTTTGATTGAGTTTCACAATTTTGGTGGTATTTGGCTAAATAAAATTTTTTGTTTAAATAAGTTAATTTCTGTATTCATATCTGAATTTGTGGATCTTGACACAAAATATCAGTATTCAGAGCAGTATTCTCAGGTATACATTATTTACAATCCAGCGTATCACTAATTTACACAGCAATTATGATGAAATCTAAGGGCAACCAGTTCAATTTTCTTACTAATTTAAGAGTTTTTCCATATGGGTAATTAGAAAAAAAGCATCAACCTCTAAATATTAATTGTAGTAAAGACATTTTATTACCATCATGTATTACAAAAAAAAAATGCTTTCACACTTCATAGACAATAAATATTTTTGCAAAAAAGTCAATATTCCAAGTCCAAGTCAAGTAAGAGCGATTATGAAAACCAACTTGGCCAAATTACTTATAAAATTTGTTTTAGTTTGATTTTTTTTTTAATTAAATATTTTTATAAATATTTAATGATTAGAAAAAATAACAATTAGCTTATATTTTCTACCAGTTAACCAACCAGCTCAGCGCTAATGATTGAAAGTGTACAAGGATATAATGTTAATTTTAGTATATAAAAACTAAAAAAAAAACAACATTAATGGATTTACTAAGTTTTAACGTTGATATAAAGAATAATGGCAACAAATTAAAGAATTGGTATTGTTCATTTTCACAATACGCAATCCATAAATCTTATAATTAGTACATACAAAATTACTATTCACCTTTTGATTTGACACTAACAAAATAATGAAGCGTAGAGATTTTATGTGGAAAGTTAATTAATTTGCTTTAATAAGGTTATTCTTTTAATTCATTTAAAAAAATGCCTAATTTTTGGAACAGATGTCATTGACATAAAGTAACAGCTGACAAACCGGCATTGACGGCGTTGTGACCCACAGATAACGTATTGTATGAAATTAATAAATTTTATGTAACAACCAAGCTCCTTCGGTGTCATTATAATTACGAAATAATTTAACATTCAATGACTTCATTTTTATTCAGAATTGAACATATAATAGAATTTTATAAAATATACATTTCGAAATATAGAATCAATTTTGAGCTATCTGATCGCAACTTGTACGAAATGTAAAAGTTCAGTTTCACTGATAAGGAAAAATAAGATTCATGTTAATCATAAAGTAGCATTGCTATGATAAATCGACGGTGTTTGACATCAGTAGTTTTTTTTAATTATTGGTAGAGACATCACTCCTGTATTTTTTTGCATTACCTATAATAAAAAAGCCATAATAAATAGTTTTTCAATCAGTCACACGAGAATTAATAATCCTAACGATTTTACACTACTTAAGAGTCATAGGTACATAAAAATTATAGGTAATAATACCATGAGTCAAGTCACAAGTTGTACATTCTAAAACATTAATTGAATGGCAACCGCGATTACAACGATTCGGCGACTTTTTTTGACATGGCTTCATTATTTTGACATCTCGATGTCAACCGCTACGTATTTCAATGAAAAGTCTAAGCTTTTCATCGTTTTTCCCTTTTTTATGCTTTTTATCATAAAAATTAAGCATACTTAGACCACCGAGCTTTAGTCTATAGTAATATCTTAACAAATAAACGAAATTTTCCGCGAAAACCATGTGACACGAATACGAAAAAAGGCTTCCAGATCGTCAATGTGACAGAAATGTTTTCTGCCATCACGACGAGCCAGCACGACCAGTGTGATAAAACGACAACGACGAATGCTGTACCAACGGTAACATAGTGGTAGCACATTAAAAATGAGCTCGAGATGGCCAGTCCGCCACCAAACCCACGAGCAGGCGAGGAGGGCGGCTCCGAGTTCACGGAGGCGGCGGGTAGCGAACGCGCGGCCGCCCCGCAGAAGACATTCATAGCGACACCCGCTTCTGAGATACCCTCGAAGTTGGAGTTTGTTGCGCGAGGAGGCACTGGCCGTAGCGTCAAGCATATATTTCGCACGGTTAAAGTCGCCCGACGCGTCCCCACCCTGCCGCCGAAGAAAGTCGAGGCGCCGGGCGCGGGCGACACGGGCGAGCCCAGCGCGTCCGCCCCGGCGTCTGAGCGGCGGTCACGCAGCAAGCGCCATGTCTGCACCACCTGTGAAAAACGTTTTACTAGCCCAGGTAAGCTCAGTCAGCATCTCCTCTCACATACGGGTGAGCTTCCCTTCTCTTGTGATCTATGTGAAAAGCGTTTTAATTCTAAATTTAAACTTGTGCGTCACAGCCTTATCCACAGTGAATCCCGTGCTTTTGCCTGTACTGTTTGCGGTAAGACTTTCAATCGTAAAGATCATCTTACAAACCATGTTAGAGTCCATGATCCAGTTAAAAATTTTTACACATGTGAACGACCAGATTGTAAGAAATCATACACATCTCTTCTTAGCTATCGTAAGCATATAGCCTTACATTCTGCTGAGGAAGGTAATTTACAATGTAAGATATGCGATGAGGTTTTTACAACACACCAAGATATTGTACACCATTTAAAGATACATACTGGTAGCCGTACTGTAAAGAGTGAAACTGATAAAAAGTTCACCTGTGCTCACTGTGATAGGAAGTTCTTCACTGCAAAAGATGTTAGAAGGCATAATGTTGTACATACAGGTAGACGGGATTTCTTATGCCCTTATTGTCCTCAGAAATTTGGCCGGAAAGATCACTTAGTTAGACATGTTAAAAATGCTCATCCAGAAGAATCTTGGAAATCAGCAGCAGTTGGTACTTCAAAAGATCCACCACCTGATACTTCGTTTACTGAAAGCCTCTCTGAATATACAGTGGAAGGTGCTCAATTTGAAATGTGGAAAAACTTCCCTAAAGATACCCAGGAGGCTGGGACTAGTGTGCCTTCATCAGACATAATTGTTGAAATTCCGTCTGATCTTAATATTAAAGTAGAACCTTTGGAAGATATTAAAATAGAAATTACTGAGGTAAAGATAGAGGAGCCTGCTTCACCGCCTTGTGAAATTCTGGAGTACCCAGTAGTGTATATAGTCCCACCTCCATATTCACAACAGCCAACTGACTTGCCTTATATGACGACTCAGCCCCTATCAGAAGAATTAGATCCACATTTGTTAGGTCCGGGTAATGTTCAATCTATACTTATAGACCCTGGAGAAGGTCCCTCGGGATTATCTAGCCAAATGTTGGGGCTATTGGAGGAAAGTGAACCATTCTCAAGTGAGGAAGGTCGTGTGCAACAGAGGTTACCGGCATTTACGCAAGCCTTTCAGACCGCACAAAGCCCTAAACCTCCCCCACCTCCTCCACCACCTCATTAGTGAATTAAATATAGTTTTTGCATTTAGCTTTTGTCAATACCAAACTACCTCATTAGGTAATGTTGGACTAAGCTGTAAATAGTCTGAGTGTGTATCATGCCTTAATAGACTATTATAGGTATGCATATATTGGAATAGCCAGATTGTATGTTTGTCTTATGTATAACGTAATGTTTCCGAATTTTACATGAATATAGGATCTAGTCGTGTATGTACTTTCGGAATTGTAATTGTTATTTATAGCTATTATGTATGACATTTGAGAGTATACGGGACCAACTCCATGAGCTATAGGTGACTACAACTGTGTATGGTTTAGGTCTGATTGGCTATGTGTAGAACGGTAATGTAGGTCAACCGGATAATGTTGGAAGGTTTTTATCTCTTAAAAGTAGTAAGCCGTATAATATGTTTTTGAGAGGCGTACTGCTTTTCCACGTGATGTCAGTACAACTAAGAGAAAGAAAACCTTCAGTGAAAAATACTGAGTCTACTTGTGCGTTAGAAGTTTATATTGTCACTATCAGATCTGTCTTATCAATCTGTGAAATTACAGGTTAATGTATTTTGTGCTAAAATATGTTCGTTTTTTAACCCAATATAACATAACAAGATTAAGTAGTAAATCAATAAATAATACCTCAGAAACTCGGCTAAAATCTGTATTAACCTTTTCAAAATAAGGATCTGTTTTTGGAAGTTTCCCCAGTAATATTTTAAAGCAAAGTTGTTAATCTCTATTCTTTCTTATATGCATATAAACAATATTATTTCTTTAATAATATTGCTTCACAGATTTTAGCAAAAATGTTTCCTTAGCATTTAAAATTGGGTCTGTCTGATACTAATTTACCACCATATATAGATTTTATTAAATGTGCCAAACTTGGATTCTAAATTATCTTATTGTACTAGCAATAAAATTATTGCTCATTAAACAAAAACAAAGTTCTGATTACTTGGATAAATTATAAATTAATGCTGTGTGCTAATGATATATATTGAAATCAATGGAATTATAGTATAATACCATAGGCTGAAATATTCATTGGTCTCTTGTCATATAAAAATAAATTCACACCAGCAGCATTTAATATATATATCAAAAACGAATGTGGTTCAAATCATGATAAAAATGCTTTTCATAAGTCTCATAATAATTGATTAACTTGGAAAACTTAATTATTTCAAAGGAAAATGTAATAGATAATAAACAATATTGAAAATAATATTATAAAATTTGTTTTTATCTTGTTAATGTTGAAAATATGACATAATGTTCATGTGAATAATTGAATGTTAATAACATACTTTACTTTTTTTATTATAAGGTAGCTTTTATCTGTTAGGATGTCATTTTTTATATTTGGGAATTTGTGTGTGGTATAATTATTTCAATTACATATTATCCTATGTCTGTGTGATAAGGACTATTTTCAATCTTGTCGGGATAACAGCTGTAGTACCATTTGCCACCTCAAATATCTAGTAGCTCTCTGGATAGATTTTCTAGGCCTTAGCTAACCAAAACTCTGATAACATGTATAATACATTATGATTGATGTATGTCTAGGAATTTAAATTAGCTTGATATGCAACTTCTTTGCAAACCCAAAATCTTTGCACCTTTTATTTTATGTTCATACAAAGAAACAATTTTTTTCAGGACCTGGATAATACATAAATAATGTTTTATGTAGATTACTGATCTTGAATAGGCTTTTTTGGAAACAGTAAAATTAGAATAACACTTTGTATTTTTCTGACCACATCGGAATTGTAAAACAATATTTTTTTCAATAATATTTATACAAACATGAATATAATTTTTTCTATAAACCCTTTTGGGTTCGTAATTTTTATACCAGTAAGTATTGGTCTGATTGAAAACCTTTTCTATTTACTTTGACTAAAAATATAAGGCAACAAGCCCTACCAAACCTAGATTTTTGAAAATCTAATTAAAAACATAATATCTTCATGCCTTCATGGGGTGGCAGTAGGTAGACGGAGGCATATGTGCACTTACAATAATTTTTTTTATTTATATATAACTAGCTGTCCGCCCGCGGCTTCGCCCGCATGAATTATTTTAATAATACAGACAACTTTCAAAGGGCAGACATTTTT
>DVZL01000809.1:0-20577 GCA_018236625.1 Lasaia peninsularis
TTTTTAACGTAGTCGGTTAAAAAGTAGCCTATGTCCTTTCTCAAGGTCTACTCTATCTCTGTACAAAATTTCATCAAAATTGGGTCAGTGGTTTAGGCGTGAAAGCGTAACATACAGACAGACAGGCAGAGTTACTTTCGCATTTATAATATTAGTATGGATGTGTGAAAAAGTACATGTGTTTTGAAATCAAAATAAACAATAAGAATGAAGTTGTGTGTGTTTGACGTGGTTTTATTAGCCATTTTCCTAGACAACTAGCTTTCCGCCCGCGGCGTCAAGGGCAGAATTTCTTCCGATTTATAAAATACTGATTGAGAAAAACATGATCCTCTTTTAAATTGGTTAAACGTACCTATCTTATGTTTTATTCTCATGTAGGTATAAGCTATAAGTATTACTAAAAAGTTTCATCCAAATATGTCTAGTAGTTTTTTTGTAAAAAGTAACAAACATCCATCCACACTCACAAATCTTCGCATTTATGATATTAACTAGCGACCCAGCTTCGCACGGGTAGTCATTTATTTTTTAAGCTCTCATTTAGGCAAATATAGCCTATACGGATACGGAAGAAACACTCTAAGTAATGGTAAAAGAAATTTTAAAATCGGTCCATTAGTTTTTGAGCCTATTCAATGCAAACATACAAAAATACAAAAGTTTCCTCTTTATAATATTAGTACCTATAGATGAAATAGATTCGGTGCGGAACCCATCGTGCGCGAGTCCTACTCGCATAATATTTTGTATTTATTTATATCAACATGAATAAAAATATTGACCGGCCATATTTGACAATTCGCCATATTGAATTTAAAATTACGTAACCTATTCTAATGTTATATCTCTGAATATATTAGATGTAACCCCGATATATGCAAATTAAATGTTTGTTTTATGTATATTGATCAACAACATTAATACATTGTATAACAAAATATATACATTATACATGTATATATATTAACGTGTATAGTAATTTTATACTCTATTCCATTTTTACTATACTATTGGTATAGTTATCGCAGTTTACGAGATACAGTCTGGTAACAAACAGTCAGATGGGCAGTCTTAATAACAGGGTTTTAATCTTTAAGTACGGAAACACCTTTACTTTTTTAAGACATAAGATTTTACAAATCATTATATAATTTATTTCATTGTTTAATTGAACACATTTCTAAAACAAATTTCTATAATAAAAGTAGCCTAAGCCGTTCCTTATTAAATTAGCTGACTACCAGTGAAAGTCCCGTCAAAATCGGTCCAGCCGTTTCAGAAATTAGCGGATACAAACAGACAGACAGATTATAAATTCTAAAAAATGTTGTTTTGATATTGTGTACCTTGTAAATACATATATTCACTTAGTAAGAAGCGGTTTTTTAATATTACATAGAGACACCCCAATTTTATTTATTTGTATAGATATAAGTATAGATTTAACAAGCCTACCTGTTTTGTTTTTTAGAGCATCAATCGTCATCAGGATTAAAATTCAAAAACTCCATCAGAGCTAAAAATTAAGAAGTAAGAAGTAAATGATAATGGTTTAATATTATATAAATGGTTTATGTATATAATATTAAAATAACCGCTTTTTACTAAATACATATATATGTTTATATGGTACATATACTAAAATACATTTTTTAGAAGTTTCTTCTGTCTGTCTGTTTGTACCCGCTAATATCTGAAACGGCTGGGCCGAATTTGACGGGAGTTTCACTGCCAGACAGCTGATCTAAAAAGGAATGGCTTAAGCTACTTTTATTTTAGAAATTTATACAGTAAAAGTGTTAAATACAAACGCGGACTAAATCGTGGACACAACTAGTACATAATATGTCACTAAATACTTAATTATTAAGTTAGTCTTCATACTAAGGTACATTCTACTTGCCTTTCTTATTTCTATTATTTTTTTATGATCACACATGGAATTTTATATTTTAATATAAATTGTACCATAATAATTCTTTTAAAAATATTGACACTTTTTTTTGAAGCCCAACATAAAACAAACATCATAAATTAAATAAAATTTGGCTTCCCAAGACACAGGTAGCGCCTAGATACATGTACAAGATAGATACCTACAAGATACATGTTGAAATATTTTTTATCTACTATATTATTTCAAGTTTGTTTATTTTTTTTACGTGTAAAATATAATAATGAACAGCATGTAACCTAGTTGTAAGTGTTATTTATTGTAATCTATTAAACTTTGTTATCTAAATAAATAAATTGATTTGAAGACAGTACAGTACTGTCGCGTCAGTGCTGTCACCATTATTCTAGCATACATATTTTGAAGTCAGTCCACTCTCCTGCCTGTACTGACCTTGTCCAAGCAGGCAAGTCAGGACTTTGTCAGTCGCTGCGTTTTTGTCCACACTGACTACAGTAACGTGCTTACACCGTGAAGAAACTATCACGTAAATGACTGCATTTAAATAATGTGTGTCAGTACTTGACGCCAGCAATGACGCCTGTCACTTACTTTTTGTAAGATTTTTTTTACTGACCTCGAGAATCAGAAAAAAATTGAAAGAAATTAGTATTTCCACGGTAACACTTCAATATGTTATTAAAAATTGTACATTCTTAGAAAAATATGTTTACGTGAAAATGTGTTACATAATTAGGCATAAACATAATCTTGCTGTGCATGAATATTGTAACCATAGACGTAGCTTTTCTTTCACGGGCCAATGTATACGTTTTTACGATAAATTTCCGATCATATAAAGATCTACTTCTGCAAAATTTTAAACAATGCATTAAATCTAATTTGTCGCAAAATTTACGTGTTTAAATTAAATAGAAAAAAATTTGGATCTTTCTAATTAGATTGACAAACTTATGATTTTTTTTTTCAAACTTAGTTAACACGAGTAGCTTAAATTTTGTGATAAGTAATTTGACATAATATAACTTTAAAAATAAAATTAACACATTTAAATAAATCTAATTGAATATTTTCGATTTCAAATTTTACTTATTTGAATACTAGTAAGCTAATATGAAAAATGTGTGGAACATTATAATTGTTTATGAAAACCTTTCATCAATACAACCTGCATAGTAATAGAAATACCTACGCTAACGACAAAGGGTATTTTAATCAGAAGCTAGTATTACAAAGGCTGAGTATTGAACTCCTCTACCTGTCGTAATCACTACGGGCTTGATCAAACATCCGTATTGTTCGATGTTATGATCAGACACTGAAGCCTTTTACGCTTTGGCGAAATTGAAATATTATAATAAACTAGAAGCTAAAGCTAAGATATTCTATATTTTTCATCGATATCGCTTGGCAAAACATATTCCTATTTTAATTAAAAAAAAAAATGTACTTTTACACATATTAGGTACTTATAATTGATTTTTTTTGATTAAATTTTTACAGTATCACCAGAACTTAAACTTGAGTTACTTAAGCTTAAAATATAAAAATCTAGAAGCAACGACATGTTTCATAAACGGTTGGCTATTTCAAAAATAATTTTCTATTATAAGTGATATGTGAAAAACTTTATGTGTATTTTTTCATTTATAATATAAATATTTAGAAGCTACCATGTTATCTGTAGAGCTTTATGACAATAAATGTCATACAATCAGTCTAATAATATTAAAACAATGATGTGAAGTTGTGAGCTTTTTTTTGTTTTGTTCATATTTCAACAAATATTAAACTAATGGTACCCACACTAAGCTACTAAACTGTATTAATGTATACTTTGTTGGTGCAATAAATAAATAGATAAGGCATTAGGCTAGAACGAAGAGGAAGAACTTGAAAAAGTAATGCCGATGAAGAGAGTTTGTTAATAACGTAAATTTTAAGCACCATGAATATTTAGTTTGGGAATTTAATATTAAGAATTAGATTGTGAAGATCACGACATACTTGCCTTTAATATGTTCTTGAAGGTCAGGCTTAGCGTTCGTTTACTTCAAAATAATTGACAAGATGATAAAACTTTCAGGGTTAACATAAAGAAATATGCATAGATATCGTAGAACATGGTCTGTGTACTAATGGATCATTGACAATGTCGGTAATCGTACTACGTGAAGAATTATTAATAGGACAAAGAATAGTGGGTTTTCACAGTTAAATATAAGAACAATCAGCGCTGCGATGATGATGACAATAAAATTAATCCTATATTCTTGATCTATTTATCTCCTCATCAAATGAAACTTAAAGGAATCCCGAACTACTGTTTCAAATAATTTGGATCAACGAGTGGATCAACAAATCAAAAGGATGTATAACACAAGTGCTTAAGTTAGAATACTTATTGATACATGGAAGGGATCGAACCTGGACACTGCAATGGCAGGCCGAAGCGCGAACCACGAGACCATCCACTTTTACTGTTCAATAAATTATTACAATCCATTAATCCTTAAGAGTAAATTTTCCACTTTATAAATACGTCCACAATTGTTTTTCGTACCCATTACTTATACGTAGACGTCATAAATAACGATTCGCCCTACGATAGAATCGACAGACGTGATCACACTACGAGTTGGAATATTACTTGGAAAGCTGCGGTCTTAAGATGAATCTAAACGGCGAGCCTTTTGTAAGATTAGTGTTTTATTTTGTGGGATCTTTGCACGAAATTTTAGTGTACATTTAAGAAAGTGTAAAATATATTGTGGACTTATAAGTAAAGTATCATCTCTTATGTGTTATTTATGAATAACTGTTGCGCGATTGTCCGCAAATCATGCACTCAAAGTAATTACGAGCTTTTAATATATTTTTTTTCTTTTTCCTAATAAAAGTTGACAAAACAAAATAGGCACTGCTTTAATTCAACTTGCTACATAAAAATAGAAATCTTGAATATAATATACACTCATCTATTACATATTTCGTGTAAAATTACACGCAACATATCTACCTATACAAATAAATAAAATTGGAGTGTCTGTATGTAATATCAAAATAACCGATTTTTACTAGGAACTTATACAAAAATAATATTTTTTAGAATTTTTTTTATGTGTCTATTTGTTCTCACTAATCTTTAAAACGGCTGTGCCAATTTTGCCGAGACTTTCACTGGCATTCAGCTGAAGTAATAAGGTAGCTTAGGCTGCTTTTATTTAGTTAAATTCAAACGCGGACAAATTCAAGGACACAGCTAGTTTACAAATATAATAGAAACTGAAACTATAAGAACCTCTTACAAAATATTAAGTAGAAAACTCTAAATTAAGTTTTTTTTCAGTAGGTATAGGTATTCCTATAGTATGGCGTGATCAAGATAAATAGACGTTCATTTATATATTTATTCATATCTTTTGACAGCCTGAATGATAACGAAATTCAATATGGTTAAATTTTAAAGATGGCGGATCTTTTATTAAATAAACATAATAATATCATACCATCCAATAGGTATTAATATCAAATAAAAAACAGTTTTAGTATAAATAACTAGTGAACGCCCGATGGTTGAAATTCGACAGTAATAAATTTATATTGTTATTTTGCGTTTATTTAATTAACGATTTAATTTTTTTTTAAATATTTCATCGTTTCGGAAATACAAAACCTTAAAAAACAGAACAGAATTTGTATGCGTGTAATAAATACTTGAGTTTGTGTGTGTCATATGCATGGTAGTTGTGTCATATTTTATTTATTGATTTAATGTACTTTATAGGCATTATTATTAAAAAATGTTAGTGTTGTGCACTTGTCCTACACATAATCTGTAAGTAAGCCAAATTTCTTACTCCTCTGTCCAACCAATTTTCGTAAACTTTTCACGTATTAATATAATGATTACATTATGTGAGACTAGTATAAGGAACATACTCGTAGTTAAACTAAACCATCTGGTCTAAATCACGGTATTAGTGACTAAACCAACGCTCACTCAAAATCAATAGTAAATCTAAGCAAGTAGAAATGTAATGTTAGTTTGTAAGTTAATTTTAATATTAAAATCTTATATTATTCAAATATTTAGCAGATGCAAGGTTCAAGTTAAAAACTTTCAGCGTAACAGTAATTTGGAACATGTGTAAAAAGTAAACTTGGGTCATAGAGCTGTTTAAAACTCGTTTGTGCTGAAGCCGCCATCGCTAACGAGAAACACTTTGTAACTCTTCTGTGGCTTGTTTAGACAAAGAAAACTTCACACATACATATTTTCACGCCAAGTCCCTTGCGTGGTAGGTAGAGTATAAGTGCCAAGTATCACGATTCCCACGTACTTGCCGAACTTTCTCGACATTCATTCAACAAAACAACTCACTAGTTATGTTTAATATGTAAAATTTCCTTTTCTTCCTTCTTATTAGACCGCATTGTAAGTTGAGGGCTCAGCGTACACGTCTTACCTTAAGGATTTTTTTCTAGGTCTGGATGCTTGTTAAATTTCTTTCGGTATCTATTTTAGTACTCCTATGACAGGTTAAAAAAATAAATATTTTTTTTAGATAAATTACAAATTAATCAAACTGCAAAGTAAGCAAATTACATTTTTGTGTTTTGAGTGTTAAATCGATACCAATACACAGAAATACTTCAATAGATAAAAGGATAAATGTAATAAGCATCCAGACCTGGATATATAAACATCTATGTCCATTGTACAAATCCTTGTCTCCGTCGGGAATCGAACCCGTGACCGAATGCTCGGTGTATTTAGGCGTGCACGCTAAACCCTCGACCAACGATTAATAATCAATTACCGACGGGGCATTTGTAAGATGAACACAGATGTCCGGGTCTGGGTGTTTATTAAATTTATTATTTCTATGTATTAATATCGTTGGGGGTTATAACACAAGCATATAATTTGCTTACTTATAAAAGTCGATCTGCGTAAAAACTGGTGCTTTTTTCAAATACCTTAGATCCCAGCCCGTCATCTAGCCGGCCAGATATAATCGGATACAGAAACGGGATAAAACTAGAACGAATACAGAATGAAGTCTTCTATAGTTCGTTTTATTTCGTGTATCTATAAAGCTGTAGTAGTCAAAGTTTGAAAGTATGTAATCCTGGTTGTCAAGGAGTTTGTTTTACCGTTTGAAATGACCTTCTTGAAGATCGTTTTAATGCTCAACTAAAAACTACTTAGTTGATGAACTACTACTAAGTAATCAAATTTTATAAGTTTCACTCTTTGTTACATTGAAATTTTGCTTGCAACTTGTAACTAAATTGTATTTTACATGGACTAAAATGTATTTGATTTTACATCATCTAAAAATCATCGAAAGTCCCGACAGTATTTACTGTGTTTGATCTATCTGTCTTATATTTTTAATTAAAAATTTTTAATTTTACAAATATTATTTTTATTAATTAGGAAATAATTATACTTTGCCTTAATGTAACTTTGTTCAATGATCATGTAGTTAGAATACGCCAATAACATGAAAGTGAGATAACTGTCAAAAGTTTTGAGGCACATTCGAAGTGATTTGGTTATTTTCATAGCGACTTGAAAAACGACCTAACGTTTTTAAAGTTTTTGTGACAATAAATTTTGAATCTATAGTTTTTGATTACTTATTAAGTGCTAAAGTTTTGTGCCGCTTATCCGAATTTCTGCTAGCGCTTTTTCTGTCGTCATAACTTTAATGATTGTGATTGTCGTCAAGTCAAGCAGTCTAGAAGACACGTACCTTAAGGTCCTGACAGTAATATCACAACAAAATATGCTGTATTTATAAAAATGTTTATATTCATATTAATATATTATATGATGTAGGTATGTACATTTTTTAAAATCTGAAATGTGAATTTGAATCGTCATTTCATCTGATTTATAAATTATTCTTTCTTGATGACACACTCAATATTATATAATAGCAAAACTGCCTCGGTAAATGTATTTCTTTGAAATATTTTCAATAAATTTCATGGCTCCAGTCTCCATTAATTTTTCAAACCGACCATAAACTAGAGGCAGCCATTCGTATTTCATAATCGATCTGATCTTGAAATGGGTCATAATTCACGTTGTGGCCACCATTTCATCTATGCCTTTAATTCTCGGACGACCACGAACAAAAAAGGCAGACGGTTACTAAAGTGTTTATAAATTACACATCTTTAAGTATCATTTAATCATTCATGAAATTCTACCAAATAAATCCTTATTTAAGAAAAAAAATACCTTTAACTTTGGCACCACAATAAATATCCTATGTATATAATAATTAGATCAGTGAAAGAGTGGGATTAAAAAAAACGTCGATGTAAAAGTGAGTAAAGCCATGCTCCAGATAGGAAAATAGACAGAATATATATTCAATGAAGGTAAACATTCCACGATCATATAGCTTACTTATTATTTAAGGGTGTAAAGAGACTCAAACTGGCATGTTTGTATGAAGAGAGAAATAATGCCACATTTGTAGGATTACTGCCACTTGGCACTAGACACTCTGCCTACCGCGCAAGGGCCCTGACGTGAAGTTATGTAGGAAATGTCCTTGTTTAAATAATCTCCTGTGACATCCGTAGCTCCAGTTTCATCCGATTCATTTTTCAACCCGACCATAAATCAGAGGCAGTCCGTCGTATTTCATAATCGGTCGGATCTCGAACTGGGCCATAATTTACGCTGTGGCCACTGCTTCATCTCGATTGCAATTCCCGGACGTCTCAGTCTCATCGATATTATATTTAACTATTATATATTTGTGTTGTGTATGTAATATTTAGGGTAAAATGTAAATTAAAAAAAATATATTGGTATTCACTGTATTTAAACGCTTTTTCTGCCCTTGAGCTGGAAAGTGGCAGCTTTTCTCTTGCTACACTAAACAACGTTGCTATTTAACTTCATCGTGCTAAAAATATCATATCCTTCCGTGGCAGGGTTTTAATTATGAATAAAAACCAGTTACAATATCATTAGAATATAAAGCTAAATTTCGCCACAATTTATAAAGTTAAAATAGCTCGGTTGAGACATCGAGCGCCTTAATATGCAGGAAACCAGGGTTCTAGCCTCGGTGCGATTGTTTCTTTTTTTATAATTTTAAGTTTATTTATATTTCATTAGTAGGTAATTTACATAGTTATAAGTAAATATAACTAAAAAAAAATATAATGTACTAAAAAAAACGCCGAACAAAGTTTGATCATCCAGGTACATAAAATAAAGATAATAACATCATCTGTGAAAATTTCAACTTTCTAGCTATTGTGGTAAATACAGCCTAGTGACAAACAGATAGAAAGAAGGACAGGGGAGTTTTAGTAATGGGGTATTGTATCAATATTAAGTTAGACGATTGAGGTGTGACCTGTCATGTTTAGTTGTTGACTGTAGTCATGAAAAAAAGCGATTAACCAAACACGATATGCGGTATCAATATAACACTTTATTTTTCACGATAAAACTCATTAGCTTTGTAAAATATTACAGTTAAGAAATAAGGCCAAACACGCCCTATAAAGAACGTTAGGCCAACTGATTTTTGATAATTTTAATGATATCACAATGTAATACGACAAGAATTCTTTTTCTTCGTTCCAGCATTATGCCCTTTCTAAACCAGACTATACCCGAGCCGGCTAAACTAGGGAATTTGATGAAAGCACCAGTTTTGCAACCAGCAGGGCTACTGTGTAACTCTGTGACGAACTGAAAATATCTACGAACTGTAATTGGATGACGAACCAAAATATCACAAAACCGGTATTGCGTATCTCAATTAGTTATCAGCAGTAGACATCTATTTCCGGTGTCTTGAGATAAACTAATTTCAAAAGATTCACATCACTTAAGTTTATCGACAGTTATGCGTCAAATTTAAATATTACAATGTTACCTATAATATGACTGTGATTTATGACTTTTTATTATGTTCGGATTAAATACCGTCTTCACATCTAAAATATCTTGAAAGTGGCAATTTTAGGCTCCCGGTGCTTATTATTTTCGTGAGGTCATAGTAGTTGTTGACTGGAGTTGGACAATACGAAACATGACATTGGACAGTGAATATATGAAAACTCGGGCTCGGAGTTCGTAGCTTTTAACTGTCAAAAAGATACAAATAGCCCCGCAGCTCTGCAAACTAAAAGGGAAACTAGACTTAGTTCTAGATTACATCGAATTCACCATAAGAGCAATTCGAAAATGTATTTAAGTTAGAAAAACTCATGGGTACATGCCAGGGTTTGAACCTGGACCACTGATATAGAAGTCCGAAGCGCGCACCACCTGGTCACTGAGTTTATTGTTACAAAAAGTCTTTGAAATCAATATATTCGATGAACGTTCACATTCACCATTTGTCTTTTGGTCACAGAATAATAATTTGTTCAAGTTAAAAAAGTAGTGACATTAACCTAATAATAACCTTTTCCACACTGAAAAAGTCCAATAACAAATATTAAAAATTTTAAAATCTTAGTTTTTTTTAAATTTTAGGTTCACCAAATATTCTTATAATTATTTATTTGTAAAATGCATAGACATTTTGGTTTTTAAACTGAGTGTAGATATTCTGGTAGTATTTTTATTTAAAATTTCAATTAAAGTTGGAAAAACAAAAAAATTAAGCTAAAGCTTAACCTTAACAAGATAACAAGCGACGCGCCCCGGCTCCGCACGGGTATCTATACATGTTATATAATATAAAAACCTTCCTCCTGAATCACTCTATCTATTTAGAAAACCGCATCATAATCCGTTGCGTAGGTTTAAAGATTTAAGCATACATAGGGATATAGGGACAGAGAAAGCGACTTTGTTTTAAACTATGTAGTGATATCGAGTTATACTTATTTTCCTTGAGGCAAAATACAGTTATTAAACAAATTAAAAATGTAATCATATTGTTGGTTGTACGAACAAAGACCAACTTTTGTATCGTCTACGGCTTTGCAAACTAACTCTTCAGGAACAATATATTTACTCCATAATAAACTTCGTCGTCATTTTGTAACTGTCGCCTAAAATTTAAGATGGCGAATCATATGAAATAAGTTATACATAATTTAAACTTTTACCTCTTGTTTAATATATATTCATTATTATTAATGTTTGAATACACTTGTATTACTTGGCTTTTTTTATCTATACGGTAAATTTTCCTGTGCATTTTAGAGTTCAGTTTATGCTATAAGTTATATTATATTTAAATCGAGAGTTGTTAAAGTCTGTAATTTCAAAACTATCTTACAACTTGGAAGAAATAAAACTAAGTAAACAGAGAACGTCGTTACGAAAATAACGTTTGACGCGATAGTAAGAATAATAAAAAAACTGATACTAAATGATGTACGAATACAACGAAAATAACTAAAATCATCTTGTCTAGTATAAGTATCAAGTGAATTAATCACACGTTTTAGTTGCCGGCTGTGATAAAGAAAAACTAGAAGTACCTTCACCCCTATTATCCCAGAGGTAGGCAGAGGTATGCTAGTATATCCACGACTCGTAAGTCCAATAGATATACTAGAACACACCCGCGATTAGCCAAGATACTAGGGCCCTGATGTGATAGGTGGCAAGCTTATCGCCACTTCGAGCACATTCCAATCCCGGGCAATGTAATGATTTACTCAGAAAAATCTGAAAAACATTTAAAAAAAGCTACCCAACCTGGGAATCGAACCTGGGACCCTACGTCGCTAACTGTCTTAACAGGCGACACCTGTACCGTTACACCACATAGGCGATAAAGAAAAACTATTTATACCATAACGACAGTTATTACTACTGTTGTGTTCTGATACCAAGCCGATTAAATCACCAACCCGAGAGGGGCAAAACTCCAGCCTCATTTCAACCAGGCACCATTATCATCTTTGGTATCTAGGTGACATGTATTTCTTACCACCAGTTGTACGTTTCTCCTCCTATCTCTCAAAATACTTTTTTAATAAATTTCTCTCGTAAAAGCGACCCTGAGCTACCATCATAACTCCTCATTGAGGGGTTTCGTTGAAAAACATAACTCCTATTATTGATCATATTGGAACATGTAAAGATTGCAGATCCCCATTTCCCAGGGGCTAACCCCGGCACCGCTCGCCTGTGTACATATCTATTCTAATACTTTTGTTTGATTTCTGTGCTATATAGTTTCTTCGTAGGGATGGCGTCATGACAACGATTACATATCGATGTTTCTAAAATATCCATTCCACTTTTTCATTTATACTTAAAAAACAGACAAGTAACATTTACTAAAAAGATAGTGAGATTTTTTGATTTTGTGCTTCTGCTATAACAAAATACAGTCTACTAGTTGAAGTTCAATAAAAAAAATATTGAGAAACATAGAAGTTATATTTTTAATACATGAAGAAAAAAGAAAAGTGTCAGATTGATAGATTCTCTTTACATTTAATCTAAATGCGGTCTGCTGTTTCACCCGCTTCTTATTAAAAGTCTATAAAAAGGTAGTCCTAAACATCTGAAAAAATGTAATAAAAAAGATTCGATTACATCATAGTATAGCGTTGAAATAGTGAAAACGATGTCGATAGACTGATGTTCACATTTGTAATACTGATATGGATAAATAAAAATTAAAATTAAAAAATATATATTGCCCCTTACGGCGACATGGGTTCGCAAAGGTATATATGCGTCCACGATAAGCTGACGATATTAGATGGCAAGTCCGTCGCCATATCGGGCACAAATCCCGGAGTTCCTCACGATGTTTTCCTTTGAGTGCTCAAAAATGTACTTAACTTAGAAAAAAATATTGGTATATTTCGGACTTCGAACTTGAACTACTGAAAATTAAAGTCTGAAGCGTGTACCACTAGTCCACCAAGGCTCACATGGACAAAAGTATAAATACAATTTTTAGTCAAATAAGATAATATTGCTATATATGAGTGTCATAATAATATAACATTATAATCATAATAGTAAAAGTAGTAGTTTTTTAACCAAGGAATGAAATATAAATTATTTTCCATTTAACATTTTTTTAAGAAAAATATCGTAATTTTCTACTGTTACTATTTTCCCATCCCTATTTATCAGACGTCAGCGACTGAGGGAAAGAGGTATTATCTTCAGGCGTCGAATCCTTCGCGCCGAAACACGTCCGATAAGGCGAACAATACATCAAATGTCGATTTGTATTGCTTCCTTGTGTATTCATCTATTATAGTCGGAGGAGAAATACGTTTGTGGATATTTATACTCTGTGAATATGCTATGACAATTAAATGAGATTTGTGTGGTCCCTAAAAGGTAAAAATGGGATTACTAAGATTTGCTGCCTGTCACCGAGTTGTAACTCATAATGAGATAGTATCTGCCGTTTTTGACAGGTTTTTATTAGCTTGAGTATATTTATTTATATATGTAACGGAAACTTTAAGCATAATTTTGACCGACTGCCAGAAGTTAGATTAATTTCAAACTTTGCACACCAACACTCTCGGAATGATTGTTACGTTTAACATATCGAGAACTGCGCGCTTTTTACTCTGAATTTAATTATTCTGTTGGTAAATTATTTTGTTTAAAGGTGGTTAATTGTGAATGCCGAACTTCTACTACCGTAGTATAAACTCCTTATGATTGAATATTATTTCTTAGCTTTTAGTTGTTGCTAAACAAAATCAATTTTTTTAGATTTTAGGGTACCGTGCTCAAAAAGTAAAAACGGTAACCTATTACTAAGACTCCGCTGTCCATCAGTCTGTCTTTCTAAATGTCTGTCTATCTGTCAGTCAGTCTTTCTGTCTGTCACCAAGCTGTATTGTAGCTAAATATTTGAAATTATCACTGATGATATATTTCTGTTGACGTTATAATAGCAAATACTAAAAAAAGAATACAGTAAATATTTAAAGGCGCTCCCATATAAGTGTCCTATTTTGCAAAACAGTGAGTTTCGTGGAAAATAAAATAGTTATTTTTTCAATGCATAATTGATACTTTGTTCTAATCAGGCTGATTATTTACAATATAGTATTATGATGTAAACAGATGATGCTTAAAAATCTAAAATAAATTATTAGAAGCATCGATATTAATTTGTACATTTTTGAGTGCTCTTACAGCAATTGAAAACCTTGTGAGGAAACCAGAATTTGTGTATTCGAATTCGATCTAGGTTTGGGCCAAGTTTGCCTTTTGGATTGCAAAAGTCAGATAACAGCTCTCTGCGTAAAAAACTGATGATCTTGTCAAATCCCCCTGATAAGGTAGCTTACTCTGATATCATCTATACAAATAAATAAAATTTAAGTGTCTGTATGTATCTAATATTAAAATAACCGCTTTTTACTAAATGCATAATATGTATATTTACAAGGTACCCAAAACAGTAATTTTTAGAATTTATGTCTGTCCATCTATTTGTCTTTACCTGCTAATCTTTTAAACGTCTGGGCCGATTTTTATCGAACTTTCGCTGGCAGATAGCTAATTTAATAAGGAACGACTTAGGTTACTTTGATTTTTAAAATTTTATTTTAGAAATGTATAAAATAAGTAGCTGTCCGGTTTCGCACGGTTAATTAGTAGTCGACATTATGACAGCAGCGCCACCTACCAACCAATTGTATTTTTAAATTTCATACTATTAGGTTTTTAGATTTTCTACAACATATTATGAAATATCTATAATATATATGCCATTCTTAAATGATTCCAAGTGAAAAGCAATGTACTATAGAGACAATAGTTAATTAATTAAATTTCTGTTCGAAAAAAAATTATAAGGCTTATCCTTTATATTTATTATTATTAAAAAAACACTCAAAGTCGCAGGCGTAAGTTAGCTTCACGTAAACTTGTAACAATAACTTGTTAGCGACAACTTCTCAAAACATCTCAATATAACTTGACGAGTACTTAAACAACTAACTTTGGCTAACCACTAATAGTTATTTGAAACAAAATCTTAACGTGACCTTTACTTATTTCCTCACCGGTTTATTCGATGAGGAAATAAGTTAGGGCTATGATCAGTCTCAATAATTCATTTAAATAGTTTATTGCATAACTAACAATTACTATAACATCGCCTCTGTGGTGTACCGGGACAAGTGTCGCCTGTTAAGACCGTTTGCCACGCAGGGTCCCGGGTTTAATTCCCAGGTCGTGCAACTTTTTTTAAATGTTTTTCAGATTTTTCTGGGTAGGCATTACATTACCCGGAATTGGAATGTGCCCGAAGTGGCGATAGCTTATTACATCAGGGCCCTAGTACCTTGGACTACTAGACTTACGAGTCGTGAATATACTGACACACCTCTCCCTACCTCTTCGGGCATAATAGGCGTGAAGGTACTTTTTTTCTCTACAATTACTATTACTATATATTACGATTCAATATCGATTTGGTGTCAGACTTTGACGCACCAGGTCCCGAATTCTATTTTCGTGTCGAGCAACCTGTTCCTCTGAGTTTTTTTTTTAGTAGTTATAAAAAAGATAATGTTGCCTGAGATTGGTATCCGAGATGATGATGGACTAGCCACCTGTTATATCAAGGAACTATTAATGGGTACATATGTACTTCTGCTAATCCTTTTGGGGATACGTAGAGTTTAGTACGTGCAATTCAAGATAAAAAATAGTACTTTTTCAATATAAGTTGAAAGTTTTCCTTATCTAATTTACTATTTTATATAGCTGACATCGATATCAATGATTATGGAACATGGCTAAGATGGAGAATATCTATAAAAACTTAGAGAATAAATAATGTTAAATAGCATTATCAATCGCTATGTGTCTAGAAAATTTAACTCTATATACATAGATACATGAATATACATAACATGGTCCCGTTATTCCCCTTTGGTTATGGAATCCTAAAAAAGTTTTACGTAAAACTTTTTGTGCTGAAATTGATAGATATAACATTTTTGCTGATCGACGAATTTCTAAAAATTTAAAACTATCCCGCGCTCAATTTACAGAGGGGCGATATTTTCTATTCATGTAAACTTTTATTATACATGCATCGCTTTGTGAATAACGTATCAACATAAAATATAGCAGTTTATTTGACAAAAACCGGTCAAGTGCGAGTCGGAGCCGCATATGAAAGGTCCCATATCCATTATCTGAAAAAAATCAAAGCATATAACGTTTTAACAACAAACATCATATATACATATGTTTACTTTGGAGTGGATATAACTAGATAAAATATCAAGTGATTACGCCGCTACCGTAATCTAAATATTGACAATGATATGTTTTAGTTGGGTTGTGTCGTTCGTTGTATGGGAATATCTTTAACTATTTACTTAATTTATATCTTAGTATTTGTCGCTTTTTTATTATATTGGAAGGCAAACAAGCAGACGGATTTCCTGATGGTAAGAAATATACGTCACCTATAGACACCAAAGGTGGAAAGGTTGCCAACCTGAGGCTAGGATGATAAGCCTCTTGCGTGAGTAAGTTTACCGGCTACCCTAACCTCCAAACCAGTACACGACAATGGCAAGCACTGATGCTATTGTGGCAGAAATAGGTAAGGCTGCGGTACCAATCCGGGCGAGTTGTTGCCAGACTCTACCACCTAGTTAATGTCACAATGTTGGTGACAATAGACCCTGTGCTCGCCTCTTACGAGATGCCTGGGTGGAAGGCAGTTGGCCTATTCTACAACCCGGACCAACACGGGGAAAAATCTACGACAAACGGGGAATATTGACGACAAAAATACGTCATCTATAATATGATCATTGTTAAAATTGAATCATGCAAACTATATGCCCAATATAGCTCCTATAATAATTTAAACGTGATTTTTTGCTATTTTCGTAGTTGGAATGGTATAGTACCCTTCGTGTGCAAGTTCGATTTTTTTTATATATTAGGGACCACTGCAGCCTGTGCGCCTCGTGTCATTAAAACGGTCGATATGGGCGACCGCGATAGCCGAGAACATGCCTATATATTAGATACTATTACGTACTTCTTACTATATGATAAGTGTGCTTTAATGCTCGCCGCCATAGCATCAGTGCTCACCGCTGTCATGGGTTTGATACTGGAGGGTAAGGAGGTTTATTAATACAATTAAATAAAAGGACGTTGCCGAGAAATTTGTTTCGCCATATCTTCTCCTGACTGACTAAGTTTAGAAACGGCGGTAGTTTACGTTAGATACGTAGTGTTAAACGAATACGGTTAAAAATAACGTCTAACAAATTAGATTATTATAATAATAATAAAGTAGCCTCAAGTCTATTACCCTTCAGGAGTAGGTAGAGATGTGCTAGTGTATCCACGACTCGTGATCAAAGTAGATATACTAGAACACCCACGATTAGTCAAGGTACTAGAACCTATCGTTACTTCGGGCACATTCCAATCCCGGGCAATGTAATGCTTATAAGATATTTAAATACTCACACAGCTTTCTCTTAACTAATAATTTAATGATGTTAACAATGTTTTAATCAGTTTTTAATTTAACACTTTATGCAAAATATTTTATATAAGCCATAACACCTGCAGGTACATATATGTATTGTGTTTAGATATTAGTAGCAGGAGCAACTCTTATCAATCTTTTCAAAGTTTTTACTAACAAGCTATTATTAAATGAAGATAGCAATAATAGTTTGTTAGTAAAAACTTAGTATAGAGAGAGATAAGAGAAAATGAACAATTTCATTTCTCTTGCTGCTTCGCAGAATGTAATATCAATAATACAAATATTTTACAAACAGGATGACTTCCAAGATCTATTATGAAGCTAATGATCTATGTATCTAGCTGTATTTGTATTTGTAACAGAACATTTTTTTAAAATGGTGGATTTCATATTTTAGAAATGGTGAAAAACTATGTGCCTTAACATTTATAAAAGTAGTGTTTACTGCATGTCATGTCTATTGATACCATGCGCTATGTATCCATACTCCTGAGCATACTGTTGATAATCTTAAATCACATCCGCAAAAATATTAAAGAAAGGCAGAAAAATATTTAAGAAAGTTTCCCGACCTTACGCGGTTAACGATCTTAATAGGCGACAGCCGTAATGTTACACCATAGGTGATAATAATAATTAGTAATAAATATAATACATTTTTAAAATATTTGCTTGCCCAACATAATGTTAATACTCGATGACATTGTCGTGTGCAAATATAGTATTTTTATTTCTTTTCATTTATGTAACCCAAAATCTCGACAACATGATAATAACCAATCACAACAGTAGTTTTTCTTTTAAAAGTAACACTACCAACTTTCGTTTTTCAATTACATTAATGTCAGTGATCGCCATCGTTCTCGTATTTGGAACGTAGTATAAATGCTTAAAGTCATATTCTAATAATGTTAGAGAATTTAATTCGTCCTATCCTTTTAACTGTATTAAATGATTTCGGAGGATACAAAATCTAGGACAGTTGCCAAGGGAGCCAGTATTTATACAGAGTGACTACAATCCCATCACTGAAATTCAGAAGGAAGAATAAGTTCCCCATGTTGGTCCGGGTCTTCTGTGTAGAATAGACCAACTGCCTTCCTACCAGGCAGCTCGTAAGAGACGAGCATAGGTTAACTGAGTTACTACTAACATGACCACTGGTGGTAGAGTTATGTGCAGCAACTCGCCCAGATAAAGATCCACCGCCTTACCTATTCCTGCCGCCATAATGACAATGTCGTGTTTCGGTCCGGAAGATAGGGTAAAAGGTAGACTTGCACATAAGGTTTAACAGTCCGACCACAGGGCAACGGCGCACCTACAACATCTGTGGTGTCTATAGGCCACGGTTGTCTCTTATCATCAGGAGACCCGTGTGCCTGTTGCTGTCTTATACTATAAAAAAACCTAGAGTGAGAAAGTATTGTAGTCAGTGCTTTTGTAAAACTTAAACACATTTTAAGCTAGAACCTAACTAGCACCCCGCCCCGGTTTCGCACGGATGTATTAAAAATGGATCTCCTGTAAATGTATTGCTAAGTACAAAACTCGAGAATGGCTGAGCCGATTTCACCAATTCCTTTTCTATGATATTCCTTGAAGCATGAGAATGGTTCTTACGGGGAGAAAAAATTAAAAAAATGCCTGACGATGTCTAAAAATAACCGTTTTCTATAATTCGAAACAAAATATTCGTAATAATATTTAAAAATAAATTTGAACTTTAATACCATGCCATACAGTTCAAGTGTTAGTGGAGGGGTGCCGGGTAGGCAAAACAATTGAGTGACGTAAGTATCGCATAAATATGTCAATATTTATTCCATGGTCGCTTTTATTCGCTAAAACTTGAGAACGGCTGGACCGATTTGTCGTATTTGGGTTTTGAATTATTTGTCCACGGAAAGCTCAAAACGTGAGTAAATAGGAAAAAAATGCTAGAAATATAGTGAAACCAACAATTTCGTTTTCTCTTAGAAACGATCACCACCTTTCAAATAATGAATGTACGTCGCGTCATTCGAAAATTAATTTAATGTAAAAGCCGTTCAGAAATCAAACTAATTTTAAAAGTGAAGTTTTTTTTATAATTTTGGTTTTGAATGTAATTTTCATCGCTTAAATGCGAGCGATACAAAGATTGCCGGACAACTGGTATACATATAAACCTTCATCTTGAATCGCTCTATCTATTAAAAAACCCGCATCAAAATTTGTAAGGTAGTTTTAAAGCTATAAGTATACATATTGACAGACAGCGGGAAGCGACTTTGTAGTATTCTATGTAGTGATACAAAGGGTAAAAATGAAATGTTATTACTAAGACTCCGCTGTCCGTCTGTCTATCTGTCTGTATGTATGTCTATCTATCTGCCGGTTACCAGGCTGTATCTTATGAACCGCCATAGCTAGATATATGAAATTTTCTATTATCTATATGTATATATAAATGATGTTATTCTATCACCGCTGTAATAATAGATACTTAAAATAGAATAAAATAAATATATAAAGGGTGCTTCCATTCAACAAACGTGATTTTTGCGTTTTTATAGATAATAGTATGGAACCCTTCGTGTGCGGGTCCGACTGGCATTTGACTGATTTTTTTGAAATTGAAGTATAGTTGTCATATAATAAACCTAAATATTATTAACAAATTATTCAGTTAGATTTTCTATAAGCTAATATTAATATTAAGCTAATTGATTGGTGCTAGAAGTATCACCCACACCGGCAGTGGAATGTTGGAGCGACTAAGTACAGATACAATGAGGAAGGGTAGTATTAGGGCGAATGCGAACCCCGGAAGGGTCGCGCATCTGCCGCCGCCGACGCAGACACCGACACCGACAACGACACCGACACGATGTTGTAGAATGTAGACCTATCGTTAACATTATAAAGGTAAAACATTGAAAATTGTTGTGTTTTTATAGTAGACAAGTATATTTATATTACAACTAGCTGACCCGGTGAACTTCGTTTCACTGGATACATGAATGTCGTTTGATTGATTTTTTTGATTTGACAGGCAAGAATAGTGTCTGTGGGAAAATCAAATTGTCGTTTTTAGTATTTTCCTTGCAATTTTGTTATATTTTCTCATCGTTTAAACCTTCACTGGACTTTAACACAGCCGTTCTCGAGTTTTAGCGAGACTAACGAACG
>DVZL01000810.1:0-20569 GCA_018236625.1 Lasaia peninsularis
TGTGGTAGAATATGTTGGTATAATTAAAAACTTTTATTTTGTAACAACTTTTAACACACATATTCTGCAAATAAATACATTTCATTTCATAGAATATGAGATGTATACTTATCCGGTGTTGAGCGTCGTCGTAATGTCAATGTGGACATCAGTTCAGGTATAGTTCATGTCAAAGATATTACATTTGTCATCAGTCATAATTGTAAGAAATGGAGCATTCGTCGCCGCGGACCGCGCTGGCCGGTCGCTGGACAAACGGAGAATTTCAAAATCATTAGAACGGTGCAATTGATCGGATAAATTATCTTCTAACTGCGTATGATTTTCATATAAACCTTATAGTTATCTATTTTATGAGATAATGTATCGAGATAGTAGAAGTATAAAATATATTATTATCAAGATTTCAATAAACTGGCTTTCTTCACAAAAACCTGTTCCACAAACTTTAATTATAATCTGGAAACGTTTTTGATCATCGAGTTAGTCTATGATGAAAGCAGCTCTCTGTATATATGTTCCTAACTTTGTGTTATTTAGGTACCATTTAGATAATGTTTATTATTTTTATCATAATTGTTTATTATTATTATTATTTATTAATTGTTTATTTATATTATAATTGATTTATACAACTCATCGAAAGTAGTCTAGCGCGACACAAACCCACATTTTGATTTTGTGATGGTTATAAATATTATTTTGGCCTCGTTGGCCGAGTGGCAACACGCTTAACCACATCGACTAACACGAGGCTCGGGTTCGATTCCCCGACAGGGACATACATTTGTGTGATAGATTTTTGTATTTCCGGGTCTGGGTGTTTATTAAATTTATTATTGTATCTATTTAAGTATTTCTATGTGTTAGTATCGTTGTCTAACTCCCATAATACAAGCATATAATTTGCTTACTTTGGGGTTAGATCAAATTGTGTAATTAAAATTGTTAAAATTATATTATATGTATAATTGGTATACATACCAAAATATCATTTAAATATCATTATTAATAAATCGTATACAGAACTAATAAAATACAATTTTTAGATGCTTTTATAAGTTAATCCAAGCGCCATCTATTGACACCCTATAGACATTTAAGGACTAATTTATAGAAGACTAGTTGTGCCCGCGACTTTGTCCGCGTTATTAAATTATTTTATTTTAGACATTTATAAAATAAAAGTAGCCTAAGCTTCCCCTTGTAACATCATGACATACCGGCAGCAGCGCCCCCTATCGGGACCGATTGTGTATTTAACTCACTCAGAAAACCATCAAAATACTCACACAACATTTCAATCGGTTAAGCCGTTTAAAAGTTATGTCTTGGTCCTCTGTGTAGAATAGACCATCTGCTAACATGACCACTGATGGTAGAGTTCTGTGCAACTCGCCTGGGTAGGGATCAACCACACTACCTATTTCTGCTGCCATAACGACATTGTCGTGTTCCGGTTCGGAGGGTAGGGTAGCCGATAGACTTGCGCATCAGGCCTAAGATCCCGGCCACAGAACAGCGACGCACCTACAACACGTATGGTGTCTATAGGCCGCGGTTGTCCCTTACCATCAGGAGATCCGTGTAATTGTTCGCTGTCTTATCCCATAAAAACAATTCGGTAGGATAATTCTTACTATACATTGTCCTATTACCCGTTTTCCCGTCAGAATGAAGCATTTTTTCCCAGTAATAAGTTATATACCTACCTAGCCTGTCAAAGCTAATGTCGGCTTATAATGGTAACCTAATTTTTAAATCGGTCCAGTAGTTTTTGAGCCTATTCTATACAAACAACCAAATCTTTACTCTTTATAATATTAGTGTAAATGTAGGAATGTATATTACACAAGTCATACAGGTCTTAATATAATAAACGTGAAAATGTGTATATTTGTTTCCAGTTATCCGTTTTCCAGACAAAACGACTGACGATTTTAATAAATTTTCTAGACCGATGACTTAATTAGACCTTGTGAAAATTATAATAATAATTTATTTCAGATCATTCAAATCCATATTAACAAAATAAAAATCAAATTGAGTTAAATTATAGAAAACCCAATTACAATTAAAATCACAATTACAAAATATCAAAAAAATCATATAATCACACGTAACCTTAACTAACACACTAATAACTAAAAACTTTGCCACGATTGATTCTGAATGCAGGTCACAAACTATTTTACAAATCTCCCCCTCTGGGTATCGGAGTGCATTTTCAACCAAAGCTCCAGCAGAAGAGAGTCCCATCTATTCATAACTACAATCAAAATAATATAAACTCCGTAAATAAATATATAAACTCCGTTTTATTGCAATATCTCAATAGGGGTGAATGCATAGGTGTGTTCCTCTACCTCATTTCTCAAAGGTATAGGCGTGACGATATTTATTTATATTGAACTATAATTCACAGGCAAGTCTTCGACCAACAACTTGTATAGGATAAACTAACTCCTAATTAGAATCGGATGATCATGTAGGTACCAAATTCGTTTGTCCGCAGATTCTTAGACAAAGTTAAAACGTGAGCTCTAAAGTGAAAAAGCGTAACATTAAAGATAGTTATTTATATTCATCTTAACAAAACACCTATTTTTATAATTAGGAATAAATTAGTAGCATTTAAAAATAAAAAGCCTTTTTCACCACAAGAAAGTATTGAAAAGAAATGCACGTCGATGCCAGACGCCGTAATGGTGCGTTGACAATTGTAGAGAAGTTCATTAGTACCGTACCGAAAAATAACAACTGTCGTTATGAGCCCAAATCACCTATCACCTAGACACGTTCGCTCGCCGTTCATTCTTCGACATGTACCTGATCGAAAACCTAGCTAACTATTTGTTATTACCATTAAAAGTAGCAAAGCCAGCCGTATGCTTTACTCTTAAATATCTGCAACTATGCTGGATGATTATAATGTTTACTATCACCGCTTAGACAATACCTCTCTACGCAAAATCGTGGATAAATTAATCAATAATAAATATCCCCGGGCAAATTATACAAACTGATCTAACCACAAAATAAATAATAGGTATACAGTGCACATTTAAAATTCACTTTAAAAGAAGACGTTCTCAATTTGTCTTTTTCGTTCGTATATTTTTGTGTTATGCGATTACTGCATCAGTTCTAAGTGAATATCGATAATTTTTTTGAAAGTACAAGAGATTCCATATACATTTTATGACAATTTTTAGCACTTTTTGAAGTTTAACAAAACAACGTTTTTTCCTACAGTAGGTTTTTTTTACAGTTTTACTGTGTTTAAATTATAACAGTTGCATTTATTATATTAATGTTTTATAACGTTACGAGGATATCGTTTTTGTTTAGTTATAAAAAATAATCATCATCAAAAATAATTGCTACGTTTTATTTTTAAGTTTTATTCAATTCGCACTGTTGAAAATTGAAACTGTCTTCATTAAGCAGTGTTGCGACTTCAGCAAAAGTGATTAGGATTCTGGCTTTACACATAACCTCTGGATCTTAACGTCACTTTCCATGAAGTATTATGGGTCATTTGCTGCACACAATGCTTAATACTGTTTCATCAGGTAGCGGTACGTTTCACTTCGATACTTGGTTAAAATTCGAATTAAATACGAACATCAGTTTGATGGTTGTGAACGGTTTCTAATATAAAAGTGTTATAACCAAATATATATCACTAGCTGCTGAAGAAACTTCAGCCCGGTCCGTGACATAACTTTATTTTTCCTATTTTTTTTATAGTTACTCTACTTTTCGATATAAAACCGAACTAAAAGTTCAAAAATAACGAACATGGTCCCGCCGCTCGCGTCTTGTGCTGCGTCACACGATCTTATATACATTTAATTTGTTTCACAATCGTAATTGTGATTTTGAATGCTTCTTTATACATTTATTTCATATTTAACAATAGTAGAGTACCTATTTACCTACGTAAATTAAGCATAATAAAACATATTATGTATGTTACGTGCAGTTGTCCTCAAGATATTTGTTGATATATATTTTAGATTTTTATTAGCAAACCTTGGGTTCCCAGCCATTAATATGAGGAACTGCCGTGACTACAGTCCTACCCACAATCATTTAATCTAATCACAAAACACCCTCTTATAAACAAGTAATCAAATTAATGAGATGAGTCAGTGGTATTATTGTTTCCATGTAGGATTGGTAGTAAAGGCACCACCGCCTACGGTAGTAGGGTTAAACTTTGTGGGTTTAAACTAATGTTTTTTTAAATTAATCTATAGAAATAATTAGTAAGGAATATAAATAATTTGATAAAATATATTTTGTAACACCCCAATGTGGTAGCATTTGTTGGTATAATCAAATCGTTTTTGTAACAACTTTTCAACATATATCTTGCGAATACATTATTTTATATTCACTTCCATGTCACGATAACAGCAGAAGCCGAAAGATATTCTATAATATTATATTTCTATAAAACTAAATATTTCCAGGAGGTGAGCTGGTATTATTTCACTATCATATTTGTTAAAATTTTAAATTTAACTTAAAACGTATTATTAAAATGTAACCTATATATAGATAACAATAACGATTATATATGCTTATAAACCAAAGGTTAAATAATATGATCTCAAAATGTTGAAGTATTACTATTGTCTATTGCATTTTAAAACATTTTGAATATTTTTAAAAAAGGTCGCATTTTACCTGAAGGAGTGGTAAATTTATCAGAGTTTATACATGTCGTAAGTTGTCTAATCCATATGTCAATCTTACTTCACTTTTTAAAAATGTCGTCACGCTTATCCGTGACGGGAGCGCCCAGAGAGATGCATGTTCGACGTCAAAGTATCCTGATTAAATGTTGGACTGCCCTTACTGACGCTTCAGGACCATATACGCCGCAACTTTGTTTCGTAGATCACATTTTTGCCTTTTATGAAGTACCTAAAACTTTAAAAAGCCTTTAACTTCATTTTATCCGTTGGATCACTTATTTTAATTTCATATTTTTAAATTACACATTTGAGTGGTATCAAAAACAATCAGTTACAAAAAATACAAGCGTAACAATATTTTATTAAAACGTTTTACAGAAATACGAAGAGACTTCAATTATTGTCGCTCGCGACAAACATCTGGGTGACAAACAAATAATTGTCTTACTTTGGAATCAAATCATTCCATGTTATTACACCAAAAACGTTAGCGGGGAGAGACGTTGATATGTTTCTAAACTTTTATTATTTCCTAATCCACTTGTTTTTAGGTACAAAAAAATTAAAGCGGTTCTCTAAATAATGAACTAACCAAATCTTATGAATTACCGTTTACATGTCTTTGTTTTATTCTATGAGCTACAAGACAATTTAAATATAATTATTCAATTGATGTGGATAGAATAAAACATCGTTGTATTCATGCATTTAGTTATTACTTAGATAAATTAATAATAATTAATGACCTACTCGTCATGCTATATACTAATATAATACTAAACTTATGCGTAAAGCCCAGTAGTCGACGTCCTCATCAGCCGGCTTTTGTATTTTACTCCCAGAAGTCCGTCTATTTGTTTGCTGGTATTCATTCGTTTGTTACTCGTAGTGGAAAACTTTTAGGGCTATTTTCGATACTGTCGATATCCTTATTTGTGAAAACCTGGTATTTGTAAATCCACCTGAATACTTCACTTGTACCATCTAATTGAACAAAATTAAACAAATACCCCAAAATGGTCTACTGTGTTATGTGTATATGAGTTACAATAGTTGTACCAAAAAAGTGCTTAGGTACCTACTTAGTTTTTACGGCAAAATGAAACAACACACAGCCTAAAATTATTTAACGCTAGTCGTATACATTTAACAGGCAAGTGATTCGTAGTAAAGGATAACGAGAATACAAGTTATGTGTACAGATATACTAATTTGTAAATGCAAGATTATGCATAAGGCTAAAAAATCGCAGCTTAGAAAACACGGGTAGCTAACTTACTGGTCATTTACATAACACTGTGTGCCTACATACTGCTTTTTTGCATAAACTATTGCATACTGTGAGGTTATAGCTAATTTAGTAATGTTATTCGAGACGACTGATACTTATGGCTACACTTCTTTCGCTCTCGATTGCCGTAATATAAAATTGTTTTTAATTAATTAAATTTAGAATAAATGCTTTCGCGATTTGCAAGTCAATTTGCAAATAATTTATTTTAAACACATGAAACTAATTGTATAAAATAAAGATCATCTGGATCATTACGATAAGGTACAAAATTCCATAAGATGTCTAGATATTAAGGATTTTCCAAAGAAATACGTTTTAGGATGGATACCTACTGGAATATTTTTGAACAATAAACATTTTTGGTATGCAATAGGTCCCGAGTTTGACTCCCAGGTAGGACAACATATCGTATCATATTATGATTTTTTTCCAGTTTATCTGAGATTGATGGTTTGACATTGACATGTCACCTGTCATCTATCACATCGTGGTAACTCTTCCTATACCTCTAGGGAAATTATATTTATATTTTAATTTTTTAAACACAGAGATTTTGATTTAGGTATAATGTGCATATCTGATCAAAATTGATAAAATGGGAGAAATACCCCGAGTATTTTCGGTTAAGGGGATGTCACGCGTAAGTCCCGTACTAAAACTATATTATGCATATTGATATTTACGAGATTAAGAGGTTGACATTCATATGAAGAATTTAATTTCATAACATTTAGACTACTAAACATGTTTGGCTGTATAAGATTTGGCCTTATATAAATTTGAGGAATAAAATCTTCTCTCCAATATAGCTGTCACTATTTTGGCGGTATCAAAGAACTAAACTAAAACTACAAAACTTTTTTAAATAACAAACTTTTATAAAGGAGCTAAAAAGAATAAAACATTTTTTTCCGTTAAAACTATTACTATCAACTTGTAGGTACTTGATATGTTGCGACAAGATTTACCTGTGCAAATGTATTAATAAAGTAACTAAATTATAATAAATCCTATTATTATTAATTCTTCAAACTTGATATCTTTACGTATATCATAACTATATACGAAACTTAACGAAACAAAGCTAACCGCAGAGACTGGTAGCGCCATCTTGTGTCGAATAGAAATATTATTATTGTTTTAATACATTGCGATAATAATTATTGTATCTTAATATTTAAATTAGACTCGGTTGTCAATAGTTCTTTTACATTATTTTATTTATGATTTTTAAACGAATTATAAAGAATGAATATGACGTATTAAATAATGACGTATACCTACTCAATATGCTCCAGTTTTGTCGACTTAAATTACATTGAAAAAATTAATTCATTCATTCAATTATTATAATAACAAGAAATGTAACGAACTTATATTATAATATTGTTTTTTTTTAGGTTTATAGCTACAATTTGAATTTGACCTCCAAAGACATGGTTACCCCAAAATATATGTGATACCTATTCTGATGCCTGTAATTGGAAAGGTCCGATGTTGGATAAACAAAAAGATTGCGTTACGTTTATCTGCATCACTGATCTTATATACAAAAAAACAAGAGGTAGATACGTCAACAGCGCTTAAAACGCATGCCGTGAATTGGTCCTATTTAGGACTAATTCACATCGTAAGTATAGTTGTCTTTATCACTCTTGTGATTTCCATATTTTTTTTGTTACACTTATCTTATTTGTTTTGTTTATGTGTGACGGAACAATTATTTCGTGTATGCAGTATGAAGATGATAAATCTTGTATATAAAATCATTGATCTGTATGGTGGTACCCTATAATATGTCTCTCTCTCTACTACTATGTGATTGAGACATAAGGTCTAATTTACTGTTCAGTATGTCAGTTGGAAGAGCTTCTCTACCCTACAATGTTCATCTGTGATTTTTGACATTCGTTCATTAAATCATATTTATTTAATTAAAACGATTGGATATCATAATCATAATAGAAGAATATTTAATAAAGAAATTATGGCTGTATTAAAAGTACACGTTACTTATCTCCTAAGTACATTTTCTGCTGCATAAAATAAGTATATCATTAAAGAAACGATAACAAACAAATGTCAATGTAACAGTCTGTCATATTCAAAAGTATATAAAAGCTTTTTCTATAATATTTTAGCAGCCAGTTTCAATACTTCATGACAGTCGTTGATATCTAAATATTACATATCAAAGCCCCTCAATATTTCGACGCAGGTGTCTGAAACTGATACAGTTGTGATTGCACTAATTAGAATTTATTAAATTAAGAATACATTAAATGTTACAGCCATTAATAAAAACGTTTCTTTAAGCTTTTACTTCAATAACGATAAAAATTTACATATACGGTTAAAAGTACCATAACGTAAGGTGTATCTATGTAGTACATACATAAACAGGAATATTCTGTTATCACATAATGCTGGGGATACCATTTCTTTGCTAGTAGAACTGACTGATCTACCAAAACCTTTGCCATTCACAAGTAGGTTATAGAATTACTTACCTATTCCTGCAGCCATAATGTCATTGTCGTGTTCCGGTCCGGAGGGTAAGGTAGCCGGTAGATATGCACATAAGGTCTAACAACCCGACTACAGGGCAGCGGCGCACCTACAACATCTATGGTGACTATAGGCGACGGTTGTCTCCTACCGTCAGGAGACCCGTGTACCTGTTCACTGTCTTATCAAACTTATAAAGATAGATCCGTAAGTTTACACAAAAAAAGGTTTCTTAGTGTTTGCGACGATCTCTATGGTTATAATTGCGTGGTAAATACTATATAAGGAAATATTTTTCCTTTAATACAGGTATGCTTTTAATTCGACAAAAAGATGATGATTTTGATTTCTAAATACCTTTGTTTACTTACCCGACAATATATTGAAATTGAAGTCAACATTTTGCAATTTTACCGAGTTTAAATTATGCTTCATTTAACTTAAGTATGATTAAGACATAACAATATCTGCAATTGCAAGAGCTAAACACCTAAATCCATTAACATTTAGTTAAGAAATGAAAATAATGTATACTTACAAAATACTACAGATTTCATACTCGTGGCTTATCGCAAATCGATTTTTGCAATTAAGTTCAAAATCACCGAATTATAACACAGCTTTAATACGCCTTAAACACGTTATGTCTTATTTGATTACATGTTTTACAATATCAGCTAAGTGCTGTAGGTATTATGTGGTTAAAGGGCGTTTACTTGAGAGTGACTTATGTAAATCAAGTTTTTTTAGTAAGAACACTATAATGAATTTTAAAAAAGGTTTATTGTATTAAAATCATAGTCGTTTATTTTGTTATAAAATATCTGACCTAATCTTTTGTTACAACAAAAATGTGTGATTTGCTCAGAGATTTTACTTCCCAGCTCAGTGTATTCATCAGAAACAGGAAAATACAATCAATTATCCTACTTACATAAAATTATAAGCACGTATTCAGGCGCTTTTATAATTGTATTAAATTCGTGACTTTTTACGTCTCATATGTCATAAAGGATTAACAGATGTTTAAGGTAGCCTTAAAAGAATGTTTTTAAAACTACAAATTCATTTATCCACTTACCATTCTAAGGCGTACTAAAATAGTTTAATTCAACAGAAACTACACTTACAATTTCACACATTCCAAAAAATTTTTTGAAGAATAAGACAATTAACAAACATATTTTGTTACAGGTGAAAGTTCTGGGTCATGTTCAGAAGAAGATATTACGAGTTTACAAGATGAGTCGAGAGATCGACCCGAAGCTCATATGTGTCCTAGATGTCATGAACAATTTGAGAATCTCCATGATTACCTATATCATAAACGAATATGTGATGAAAAAGCACTGCAAATGGGAGAAGAAAGAATGCATTCGGACCCAGAGGACATGGTTGTGTCAGGGGATGAAGAAATGGATGGACCAAATAAAAGACTAGAACAAGTAAGGAGACATAGACAAGATGCCGAAAATAACAATAGCCTCGAGGATGGAGAGGCTGAAGTACCTGAAGCGGATGTGCCCCCAGTTGGGTTGCCATTTCCTGTAGCTGGTCATGTAACATTGGAAGCACTACAGAATACTAAAGTTGCCGTAGCACAATTTGCAGCTACAGCAATGGCTAATAATACGAATAATGAAGCTGCGCTGCATGAACTTGCCGTTTTACAAAGTACATTATTTACACTACAACATCAACAAGTATTTCAACTTCAATTAATAAGACAACTTCAAAATCAATTATCCCTAACAAGACGAAAAGAAGATCAACCAAGTCCTCCTCCGAGTGAAACAGAGACTACAATCCCAATAACGCCAGCTCGATCGCCGACTCCGCCACGTCCGCCACGGGAGCCATCTCCTATTGAACCAGCTCCTCCTACTAGCCAAAACTTGCCATCAACACATGCACATCTAACACCAAAACCGGAACCAATTTCTGTTCCTAAGCTTCCAACCTCTTCACCTCCTATGATGTCACACCCACCTTATAGCTCCATATCGTCCTCATTAGCGTCGTCGATCATAACAAATAATGATCCACCGCCTTCGCTTAATGAACCGAACACACTTGAAATGCTACAAAAACGAGCTCAAGAAGTTTTAGACAACGCATCACAGGGTTTACTAGCAAACAATCTTGCTGATGAACTAGCTTTTCGCAAGTCTGGAAAAATGTCTCCATATGATGGAAAATCGGGTGGTCGAAACGAACCGTTCTTCAAACACCGTTGTCGATACTGCGGAAAAGTTTTTGGAAGTGACTCTGCTCTCCAAATTCACATACGCTCACATACGGGTGAACGACCTTTCAAATGCAACGTTTGCGGATCTCGTTTTACAACCAAAGGAAACCTTAAAGTTCATTTCCAAAGACATACTGCCAAATTTCCTCACGTAAAAATGAATCCTAATCCAGTGCCAGAACATTTGGATAAATACCACCCACCACTTTTAGCGCAACTGTCACCGGGGCCTATTCCTGGAATGCCTCCTCATCCACTACAATTTACGCCGGGTGGTCCAGCCCCATTTCCACCAACTTTGCCATTGTATAGACCGCCACATCATGATCTATTAGCACCCCGGCCACTCGGAGAAAAATCAATATCACATCATCCATTATTCGGAATACGAGACGAACAAGATGCACCAGCAGATCTCAGCAAACCTTCTGCACAAAGCCCTCCAAGACCTCCATCAGAAGCTTTTAAATCAGAACCTCACGATGAAGAAAGCCAACGAGATTCTAGTTTTGAAGAAACCGATCGCATTTCACCTAAACGAGAGCTAGAAGAAAATGACGCAGGACAAGACGGAGAACATGAACGATATCCTTCAACTTCTCCATATGATGACTGCAGTATGGACTCTAAATACAGCAATGAAGACCAAATTGGCCGAGAAAGTCCACAAGTAAAGCCTGATCCCGATCAACCGGAAAATCTTTCAAGTAAGAATTCATCGATATCTGGGCCAATTTCAGTAGCAACTGGACTACGTACTTTTCCTTCCTATCCTCTATTCCCAAATTCACCACCTAGCAGCGTTTCTTCCGGTAGCATTACTCCTTTTCCAAATAATCTTTTTAGCACTGTCATAGATCCAGACACTGCTACCGACCCTCTGTATTATAATTCAATATTACCTCGACCTGGTAGCAACGATAATTCTTGGGAAAGTCTAATCGAAATTACAAAAACATCAGAAACATCAAAATTACAACAGCTAGTCGACAATATTGACAATAAAGTGTCCGATCCTAACGAATGTATTGTATGTCATCGGGTGCTTTCTTGTAAAAGCGCTTTACAAATGCATTACCGCACTCATACTGGTGAGCGACCGTTTCGGTGTAAACTCTGTGGTCGCGCTTTCACCACAAAAGGCAATTTAAAAACACACATGGGTGTCCATCGTATAAAACCACCTTCGCAATTACTGCATCAATGTCCAGTTTGCCATAAAAAATACGCTGATCCTTCTTTACTACATCAACATATACGTTTCCACACTGGAGATCGTAACAACCTTCCTTACGAACAGATTCGCTATCCCGAAATTAAAAGTAACAATATCTTTGATAATGGACCCGATGTCACAGATTATAATTTTTACACCAATCCACCCCCAATATTTCCCACTCCATCCACTCCCGGCGACCGAAGGGCGGACTCCCGCGGAACCGACGATGAGAGCGGCCGGGATGATCGCGAGCTTGCCGCTCGGGAGTTCGACGACGAATCAGAATCAAAAGATCGTCGAACTTCGCCGCTCTCCGTCTGCGCCTCGGCGTCCGAATGCGAAATAAAAACCATCACCACAACGGCTTCCCTCCCATCGGCGACAGGTTCGGAGAGCGGGCGGAGCGCGCGGGGTTCGCCGCCGTCGCCGTCGCCGTCGTCGCTGTCGACGCCGCCGCGCCTGCCGCAGCACTCGCCGCTGCCTTCACCACCTACGCCTCTGGCTGCGCTCGGTGCTCTCGGCGGATCGCCCTTCAGCCCACTAGGACTCGCGTTCCCTCCCGCAGGTATGCGCTAGCGGGAATTTTTATATTCGTCCGCCCCGGTCCGCTATTCCATTCCCGTCTGATATCCTAATACTCTTTAATCTAATAATACCTTCTTATCGGGCGATTGCTGACATTATAAAGTTTAATGTTCATTTGAACTTTCTTCGACTTGAAAGATATGTACGTAAATAACATGAGGAATATAACAGTACCTATGAACACTGGATTTGTGTTTATACAGTGCGAGGGAACACGACATGTACCATCTGCTACAAAACATTCGCCTGCAACTCTGCTCTGGAGATCCACTACCGCAGCCATACGAAGGAGCGTCCCTTCAAGTGCACCGTCTGTGATCGAGGCTTCTCCACAAAGGTTGGTATTCTTATATTTAGTTGAACGTGAACACATTATTTAACGGCCACATATTCAACCAAGTACGAACATATCAAGCATATTTGGCACGTAGCCAGTTCTTTATTGTTACAAAAATAGCGACACATATCTTCGGTTTTATGACTTTTCTTTTAATTTTCACATTTTAAATAAGTAGTTTGTGATCATATCTAAATATTTATTTCATGATTCAAGGGAATTACGACATTGCAACACACAATATCAGCCTTTCGTTTTTATGATTTGAACCTAAGAACCTTTGTTTAGGGCATAAATGAGGTTCCATTTTAAAATCACACAATTTTTGTGCAAGTTTATTTAGAATGTCTTTCCTGTTACATTATTGGGAAACTCAAGTAACTCGTTTTTATTCTAGACACATTTGAAATTATTCGAACTATGTTAAACACCGTATCTATTAACTATAAAATAAAACATACAGCAAAAAACTTGCGTTTAATATTTGTAGAAATATTATTAACTAGCCGTTGTTCACGACTTCGTCTGCATGGGCTACGAGTGCCTTGGCGATTACGTTATCAGGACACAACTTATCTCATGTCACATTCAAAACCACGAGCAAAAGATAGTATTTCTATAGCAGAAACAGTATGTAAACTATGATCTAATACAACAAAAAAAAACCCCTCTCCTACGGATCCCCCTTCAGTAAACGAGATAAAACTTAGCTTATAACTCACCTCGGAATATAGACTACGTGGTTGCCAAGTTCCATCATCATCGGTTCAGTAGTTTTAGCATGAATCACAGCCGGAAACAGACAAACAAAAAATAAATAAAAAAGTGTGTTCTAACGACTGCCTCTTTAGTCACTCTTCATTTTTATTATATGTATAGATAAGTATACAGCTTACGCGATACATTATATAGTATCGGCTGTTTACATGAATACCTACTATATATGTATTTTATATGAAACTATATAATTATTAATAACAACAATTCATTCGATAGCACGATTTAAAGTTTGTTGTACGTGGTCTTAAGGTGAAGGAAAGAATTGTAAAGAAAACCGGATTCGTGTGTTTAAAGTGGAAGTGATCCAGGATTGGGTCCAGTTTCTGTTGCAGAACACTCGCTCTGTTTGAAAACTGATGCTCTTGTTAATATCCCCAGATTAAGCGACCTCGATATCATCTAATATAGGGACTAGGACAAAGAAGGAAACATATATTTCTCTTATAAGCTAACACTTTATTCAATACGAGAATTGGTATTCATGAAAATTTCACGAATGCACTGCTACAGAGTTAATGGCGGGTTTCATTTCATTCAAGTTTCAGTGCATTAATTTTGCAGACAGTAATTACAAGTTCGTAGCCAACTCCTCCACTTTGCATTAGTTTTCGCTGTTGTCTTCCTCTCAGCTTTCCCAAGGAGGTAACTGACATTTTCACATAATTCCTTTGTTTAGATGTAACTTTGTTATATAGAACGCCGTAACTATCTTGAGACCTGTTTCTTCTTGGTTTCTAAAGATGGCGTGTTTTTCTTAAACTCGGATCGTCTGTTTGTTTCTTGTGATAAGAAAACGAACAAGCCCATGGTGATATGATACAAGAAACAACCGCAGTGTCTGTTCTCTATAGAAATCGAAGGTACGACGGTGTCCGGTGGCCAGGGTTTATGTCTACCCTACCCTTGTAAAAGGCTCATAATAATAATAATAAATCGTTATTTTCAAACACAAGGTCCATAGTACAATAAAAAAAATTACAATACAAAAAATAAGTAGAAAAAAATAATTGGGTACAACCTATTTCTGTAGTATGGCGAAAGTACGAAATACCATCTGCACGAATTATATGCCGACTTCCATAAAAAAAATCTGACAATTTTATTTTAAAACTCAATACAGAAAAGATTTTAAAAATTAACGTGGATTAGTAGTATGTTATAAAACACAAAAGTTTTTTTTATGTGTGTGTTAATGTAATGAATTGATAAAAATATATTAATTGAATATTTCAATATTATATGAAACATCTTTTAAATTAATATCGGGGTTACAAAATTACTTAATACCAAAAATTAACCATTTCATTATGCAATAAATGTATGAATTTATTTTAAAAAATATATTGGAATAATCCTATGCTAGATACTAATACTGGAGGATACGGTGGACTTTCACATTATGTGACCATAAGAGATCCATCTTAGTTCGTAACGGGAGAACCGCCCACTCGCTGTGATATAAAAATACCAAAATCGAGAAACTTGCCTGTTTTTTACTCACGATTTAAACGTAACTTTTCGGAACAACAGTACACTTCCACCTTTCAAACCAACAACCTTTTAGGTGAGTTGTAATAACTTCGGTAAGCTATTTTTGAAAAAAATGCTTATCTGGACGACTACCAAACACATACTCAGAACAAAACGAGTAATAATAAGCAGTTATTATTATTTTTACATGAATGAAGAACTTTGAAAAGCTCCATAGTAAGATCCGCAGGCGGTATCGTAAAAGAAATCTGAACAATGAAAACTTTGACTACTAACAATCAAATATTTAAATAATAAAACGATTCGAGATCTACTTAATATAATTAATTCATTATTTTATACAATGCATAATGACCGCTAAAAGGATATTTTATTTTTATGGCAATTCGAGTTTTATAATCAGTTCGGTCAATATTTTAAGCATGTAAAAGTGCGCTCGCGTTGCGGTCAGCGTCGTCGCCACAAAAATGACAAGTCATAAAAACAACGTCACGGAAAACGATCGGAATATTAATTCGTGTCGTAAAATATTTATTGCTTATAAATCCTTGAGCCTTTACCTACGCTTCTTGTCATAAAAAGATAATTTATACCTGACGAAATAGCATTTTTCATGTTTTCTGTAAATGACCACAAAGAATAAAAAGTTATTGATAACGATGGCGCCATCTAGTTATTTATTTGCAACCTTTAAAAAGCTTTATACAATATAATCCATCTTCGTCTTAACCTTATCCCGTTTAACATCAAATGATAATGTCGAAATCGGCTCACCAATGGAGGTTTGAGCAAGGCGCCAGTTTTTATGTAGAGAGATTGCTATCTGACCTTTGCAACCCAGAAGGAAAACTAGGCTCAATCCTAGATTACGTTGAATTTGCATATACCCACGGAGTTCGGGTTTCCTCCCAAAGTTTCCTTCACTGTAATAGTAGGTACTAGATAATTACAAAAACTGGACTATCGGAAAATAAACCCTAAGCGCGAAACATAGGCCACCGAAGCCCCATACAATACAGTCAATACTACAGGTAATATTGTTGTAGTTTTTATTACACGTGTTCGGAAAAATTAAAAATATAAAAATAAATAAGGCAGTAAAATATTTTAAAACATAAATTGTCATACATATGGGCATTACCCTACCATTGCCTACCCATTCTGGGATATACCTACAGATGTACCTACGATTAGCCGACGATATTAGGTCCCATGATGTGACGGGTCCATCACGCACAAATTTTCAGGTATACCTACTACCTAAATTATTACAATCTTGTACATAATTTTGTGTAGAAAAAGTTTGTTTATTAGCACAGTCACAAGTTGACTGTTTATTCATTAATATTTGTAATATTTGTGTATTTGTTGTATATATGAGCATAGATTGATGAATTCATTAGTAGCTAGTATATGGCCTTGAATTTGTTTCTGAGGGCTATCATATTTACCAGACATGGTTTTTAGCGCACCCTGCAATAAAAACATTTTATTTTCCAATTAACTTATTCCTAAATTATATTTTTCAAAATCACTACTTATTTGTGAACTTTGCAAGTCAAGTTTATTTAGTAATAAAATATTTTCTTTTCTCAATTTTAAATATGTATAATACTTGGTAGACATTCCTCGAACTAGAACTAAGAGATTCGCTTCATCTTTCAACATGCACACCGCTAAAGATTGGAATTGTCTGCCCAAAGCAGTATTTCTGGAGAAACACAATTTAGCTGCAATTTAAATCAAGGGTGAATAGGTTTATTTTAGCTCAGTACACTAACATCTATGACTCCAGCATAATTTTCCATCAGGTGACCTGTGGGTCATTGTGCTTAGCTTTAAAATATAAAAAAAACATCTTTTTTATATTCATATTCACTTATTATTAGCAGTTTTTTTTTTATTTATACGCTTGTTTCGATTTTTCCGACTTAAAAGATTTTTAACAATTAATTTATTTTTCGGGTCACTCTCGATCAACTCGTCAAAAAAACTCTTATTGTTTGAGTGTAGTGAGTGCGATAGTTTTTCTCGTTGTAGTTGGCAGATAACATCTTTAGCTTCCTGTAGTTCACGCTGCAGATGGGTGTTTTGAGATACAGCCTCATCATAACATTTAATACATTCAGTAAAGCCAGCAACATGATTTTGCAGCTCATCACGTTGCTCTAATAGGCTATTGCACTTGCAGTATAATTTAGACATCTCTTTCTTTAACAATGTGTTTTTATAAATAATATTTTTCATCTCCCTTTCATTTACTTCTTTCTAACAAAAGTTCATCACGTAAAATACGTTTTGCTTCAAGTCATTTTGAGCTATTTGTAACTTTGCATCTAAGTCACTTGATTTGGCCTGAGTACGCGTAATCATATTCATCATTATTTTTTGTTTCATTAAATTTCACTGGATTAAGATTCACGTTATACATCTAGTAAATAAGTTTTGTTGTCAATCACTAGATGGCTCTGTTTTAAATTTTCCACATAATATTGTGTTTTAAAGTTTCTGTATTAATATACAAGTAAAATAATTATATATGTATATTATGCGCGATTCATTTTAAAATATCATACTCGTATTTACATGAATAGAAGTGAATTGTAAATATTCAATCTAATTGTAACGAGATCTAAATATACATAGCGACATCTATTGGTTGTCGGGAAACTGTTTAGCAATAGATTACGTTTGACTTATTCTGTATTTTGTATTTATCTGTTAACAATAGATACCGTTTTAATATTTGTTGTTACAGCGCCGACAGAAATACCTGCATAAAAAATACGCCAATTTAATCTACGGTTTGACCGTACAGTGTTAGGTTACAAGTATTCTTGAGATCCGTATCAAAATATAGAAGTTTTAGCAAATGGCGACATTAGAAAATATAAAATACATTTCCCCACGATAATATTTCTAGCTATACGGACAGATGACTTTATGAGCCCGAGCACACGCGGCACGGCGGTATCGAATAGAACCTTACAAGCACATTTGACAATACTATGTGTCGCCAACACCCGCGCCGAGGAGAGTTCATGCGGCAAATATCGATTACTCCATGACTTCATTCAAAGATAACTCAAGATACTCGTACATCGCCTTTATGTACACAATATAAACAATATGTATTTTACATTTGGGCAATATTAAAATAACACATAATCCTAGACATAAAAAATAGATAAATAATATTTTAGAAATATTTTTTTAACTACTTAAGTATTTTACTAAACTTTCTAATGCGAGTAAATTGAAATAGATTGTCAAAAGCTGTGTCACTGTTTGTTGTGATCGCGAATTTATGTTCAGTTTCACTAACACAGTGACCTCTGCAAATTTGTTGCAAATTCATATTCACACACCATCACATTTATTATTTTAATTAAGTAGGTATATTATGTTATCCAGAGATAATATTTTTTGGTTTGGTTCTGAACATTACAAAATGTTATTGCCTGTCTAATGTTAAAGACGTTTGTGTCATTTCCAAAGGAAGTACGAACACTTGTTACGGCGTCCCCTTTTCAATACCTTCACAAAAAGCTTAAGTTTTTTAAATTATTTATGTAAAATATTAAGTCAGAGACTGAATGCCATGTTATCCTATAGCTGACATTGTCGTATACAATATATTATACTTAGTTATGTTGGTGGAAAGATTCATATTAATGAAAAGCAAGGCAGTTGCCCGCGACTCCGCAGAAGTAGGCAGAGGTGTGCTAATAGGTATATATATCCACGACTCGTAAGTTCAGTATACGTATATACTAGAACACCCACGATTAGCCAAGGTACTAGTAACATGTGAACTATGATTCCATAGCATCTACGTTATCTCTTTACAATCTATGTTATGTCACATACTATACCACGTGCAAAAGTTAGTATTTGTATTGCTTATGTTTTATTTTAATACACCCCAGGGTTCAAGTTATAACAATTACTTTGATCATTTATAGTGAGTTGTTACGTCTGTAAACTACAAAATTTAAAGCTTAGCAAACAATTAAAAACAGTTTGTAAACTATCACTATCCAAAAAAAAATAATGAAGTTCTCTCCTAATGAAATCTCGTAAGCAGACCTACCTAGGAACATGAGCTACCGCTAGCCAACATCGTACGCCAAATCCGTCCGGTAGTTTTTTCGCATAAAAATAACAAACATCCATACATAAATTCGTCCATAATTACTAATATAATATTAGTAGGATTTCGTTTAGACATACGATAAATATTTTTAAAATTAACATCTTCAAAAAATCATGTTCCTAAAAATACAAAAGAGCTAAAACATAAATAACTAAATTAGAATACAAATGTTATATAAAAGCACTTAATTTTTTTTATCGCCAAGTTTCTTCTCCAAGTTGTTTTAAATATTCTCTATAAATATGATCATGGACAAAGCGAGTAAACTCTTAGAAATGTATTAGTATTATAGGTATGTCAGTAAATTTTCAACGTTAACACTAAATAGTAGGTATAAAAACAAAGTGGCTTCCCATTTCTGCCTGCCCCTATGTATGCTTAGATCTTTGAAACTACCCAATGGATTTCGATACGGTTTTTTAAGAAGATTCAAAAGCCAGGTTTTTATGTAAATTATATAATATACATATAAACCTGGCTTTTGAATCTGTATTTTTTTAAATCATTTAAAAAGGTTGAAAAGTGCATTAAGCAGATACATAGAAGTTCCTCAAATATTAATGCGTCCGTACAGAAATAATGACAAATGTTTAACATTTACGCGTACGTTCTGAAATTTATTCTGTGTAAATTAAAGTTTCTATTTCCGAAAACAATATCTAAGATTATTGTGTAGGGTAAAGAAAAAATATTTTTCTACTTTTTTAATTTTTATTCTCTTTCTATATCTATTATTCATCATAATAAAATACTTTTATATTACATCTATCCATATTAATATTTATTCTGTATCATTGTATTATGTTCATCAAAGCCTAAATTAGTTCAGCTATAAGGTAGTCACGACATGCATTGACTGTCAGGCGGTACGAATTTCGACTTTATAGAACTATCACTCATAAAACGAGTATGGCTGATTACGAGTAGGTACTTTGTAACATTACCTCTCGGCCGTAAAGTTATTCTTTTTTTACACGTCTACTGCTTGAGTCTGAAATCAAATTTTAATCAGACCACCGCTTTTTTAACACCTTTATTGTTCCCGCCATACTGTCTTTTATGTGTCTAACTTATTCGAGCTAAAGAAACACCTAATAGTAACAGTAACATGTTTCGTGCTGTGGCTTCGGTATATTTATACTATACATAATTTCACCAAGTGACTACAACTGCTATATGCCACGGTTGTTCCTTACCATCAGGAAAGCCGTATGCTTGTTTGCTGTCTTATCCTACGAAATT